>MNCI01022838.1:63545-87229 GCA_015680685.1 Gnetum montanum | reverse complement strand
AGGCATGGAGGGAAACATCCTAATCCTTGCATACCATCTAACGATCTCAAATATCATAGTGGGTCAACCTATTATCTAGGAACTACATCGTATAAAGTGCCCCACTATGCTTACTATAATCAAGTGTGTGAACCCCGATGGGGAAAGTATGGACCAATCCCAATATCTCCAACATGCAAGGATCCTCATCCTTCATTTATTAATCCTTGCCATGCTCAACCGTCTAGTTATGGGGGATACCCCAATTCTAAATAACAAGCAGGGTTAATAAATATTTTTTCTTTTTTTTTTAATTTTTCAATTTTTTTTCAGTTTTTCATTTTTCAACTTTTTGTTTTATCTTTTTATCTTTTTATATTTTTTTTTTTGTCTTTTCACGTTTTTGTAAGTAATCTCATCTATGAATAAAACACTCATGTGGATCATTGGTTGAGGTGTGTTCTATGTTATTAAGTCATGAGTGATCAGTTATTTGGAATAGTGAGCCCATTACACCCACTCATCCACTCTACCAATAAGAGGTTCTATTCTCAGGAACAATGATATTCTTGACATTCTTAAAAAGTTAAAATTAACATCAAGGGCAGTCTTCACATTTTTTTTCATTGTACCTAGAATGAAGAAGGATGGACCAAGAGGGAATGATTAGGGTGTGACATCAAGGGGATTTGTGGATTCTCTTTGGTGACATATATGGGAGTTATCATACAACATGGTCGTACTCAGATCCTTGTTGATCTAATAAAAACGGGAGTAAGAGTAATCAAAGGGCACTCAAAAATCCAATGCTATCCTAGGGGTTCCCACTAGAAATATATGCATCCATTCTTGAAGGTTGGTGATCTCTCTAGATTCAGTAATGTGGAAAAAAAAAGAAAAAAAGAAAAAAGAAGAAAGAAGCAGAAAAAAAAAGTGCCACAAAACAAAAGTCACTCCTCCCTTGAACAAAACATCAAGTGATCGTACACCTTGTTTTTATGGTACTCTCATAGTTTCTCATCATGGGATGAAACAATGTGATGTCACTGCTTAGAGGAATGGACTTGGTCGTGATCTTGGAACAATGGATTAATGACACCTTAATCATGCTTTACATGTAGGATTTGCTATGCCTTGGGTCAGTTACCTCATGTCCCAATCTCTACGATCCCTTTCTCTAGTTCATCTCATCTCACTATTCGTGTAATTGTATCCTGTGTCATGTGTAACATAGAATTTGTACCTCGTTCCAGTGATATTTACATGTGTGTGTTTTGTGGAGTTAGTGTGGATTACATTTAACCCTTCTAGTGCCCACAGACACTTTAAGTGTGGTTACCCATGCACATTATAGGTTGGAACCTGCTTTGGGGAGGACCCACTTGTGTAGTCTCTTGTAATCTTCACTGCTTCCCGACCACCATTTCTTACCCTTAGCTCATTTTTCATAATTCTCTTTCCCTACTATTACCCCTCTAAATTTTAATGTTCCAATGTATCATTACATTCCCTTTTTCTTAATCGTCAAATTTTTATTGCTAAAGTTCACATCACTATCATTAATGGTGCCTCTCTAATCAATGAACTTACCCTAGAACATCTTAATAATTGCCAATGTTCTCAATATTCAACCTTAATTTCAAGAAAATTCTTAAAAATTTGGTATTTTTCATGTGTCTCATATTACTTGGGACGAGATATTGCGTATGCGATATCACGTCCCATGCGATATCGTGTATGTGATGTATCTTACTTGATATCGCATCCCATCTGCCTATAAATAGGTACCCCCGCTGCAACACTTAGCATCATTTTGCCATTCACACGTGGGGGAGTTTTTGCAATTTTTCTCTACTACTTGCGATTGAGTGACCCTTGCTTTTCTACTCACATCTTGTTCACTAGTGCTTCGATTTTAATTCTATTTGAACCGATTTGAACCCGTAGTGTTCAGCTTAGTTGTGGGGGAGAGACACTTGCCAAAAAGTGCCTAAAGTTTTTGAAATTTATCATCGCCCAAAGGACATCAATTAGGGTAATTAACTTTAACACTTAGAATCATTGTGCTAAAAATCATATGCCCTTTAGATATACCGGGAGACTAAAATAGTAACCACCTAAGTCATAGGATCCATTATTATAAAATTTCGGGCACGATCACATGTTATAACATAAGATCTTTAATAAAGGCAAGTAGTAAGGTATAACTTGACTTTAAAAAAAACCTTACTAACGCTTGACCCGTGTGATTGCAGAATGGCCCCGAAACATGCACAACAGGAGGGTTCTATTCAAGGTGTCAAGAAATGATCCCAGAGAGGTGGAAGACAAGGTCCTTCTAGACAACATGCAGAACAGGAGGAGCAATCATTCAGCATCCATCAAGACAAACCTCCTACCAGATGGTCTGGGCAAGCAGAAGGAGGAGCTGCTACAGCATCTGAACTAGGACAACAACTCACGTTGCCCCCAGATTGTGTTTAGGCTATCCATGAGAAGTCCATATTCGCTGCAGTGATTGTGGAGTTAAACTTCGAATCTTTTGCAGAGTTCACTCCTAAGGCTTTAGGGATCACCTCAAAGGATCTCCCTTTTAGCCTATCCTATCTGAAAGCGGTGCCTGATACCTAGGAGAAACGTACCAATTTTGGCACAATAGGGAGCAAGGCACCACTGTTAACATTTGTGGTGTGATAGTTGACTTCTCTGTGTAGGCTATTTTAGAAGTGTTAAACCTTCTGAATGCAGGGCCCCAGGTTGCTCGGTTATCCACCCGTTCAATCCCTAATGTGCGAAAGGATTTTTTGGAGAAGGCTTATGGCAAAGATAAAGCATTTGGTGAATTAATGATGGAAGAGAGAGCTTATTTCAAAATTTGGACATATCACATCTTTCCCACAAAAGGCTTAAAAGGAATATCCACGTATGTAGCTAGAGGATGTGCAGTGTTGATGGAAAAGTTTAATGCTAACCTACCCCATCTATATTTGACGGAGATCCTGAGGCAGTTCAAAGAACAAAAGACAGGGAAGATGGCATTGCCTTTCCTTTGTCTTATCAAAAATCTTTTCCAACGTGCTGGTATTCGGGGATACACCAATGATGTCCTCTGAAAAACCCAGATTGCTTCGTACACTAAATTTCTAAAGGTGCCAGATCCAAGGAAAAGCACTGGCAAGGAGCCAGGACGAGAACAAGAAGAAGAACAGGTGACTAGACCACCTGCAACTCAACTAATAGGACCTAGTCAACCTCCATCCATGGGTCCTAGCCAACAACAAGAAGTAGGGCCTAGCACAAGCTAGGATTAGCTGTCACCGCTGCAAGACTATAGACCGTTGATGAGCCATCTTAGGACCATCGCTGAAATAGTCAGAGAGGGAAGTCGTGGTGATGCAAACATCTTCCACGTCATTGATGATTCCATACAGCCTACAGTTTTATTAGATCACACAAGGAGTGAGGTATCCATCCAAATAGAAGGAGGGAAAAGTCAATGGTCACAATAGATCTTAGGCAACGCGACATCTTTCCAGGTGCAGCTAGAGACTGGTGAAGGGACCACAGTGGTGATCATGTAACACTAGAATGTCACGGGAGCTATAGAAGTGGTCGTTGACCACATCAAAGAATCCTTTAATGTACCTGTTGTGCAACTGGAAGATCTCTCAGGAGCACGAGATGCTCAAACTCTTGTCGAAACCTCAATGACTCTATCAAAACATGAGGACGTGCTTGATAGATTGGTTCAAATAGGGCAAGTAATGACATCCCTATTTGACATCCCTCAGGATGTCACAACAATTCAATCAAACCTCATTTCCACAAAGGGGAAGCTAGTCATATCCAAAGTAAGGGTCGAGCATGCTGAAGCTGAAGTGTAGAAACTCCAAGAGCAGCTCGTGGACTTACAAGCAGCACGGTTGGACCCTCTACAATTCATTCCTGCAGACCAGCTAGAAAACTTTAGAACCAAGCAACTAATAAAATTAATTATAGAGAATAAAAAGGTGACATATGAAATGGAGAAGGCTATTTTGGATGCCTCGGTAGCAGAAGCACAAACCCATGTGCATCTTAAGGCACTCAAAGCCTTAGAAGAAGAAAATAAGAAATTGGTTGTAGAAAACCTCCAGTTAACCACTGTGGAGAAGAAAAAGAACATTCTTGATGAACAATTCCATCAACTATGAGAACCTTTTATCTAGGTCAACCATGATGTGAGCCATTTAGCTAGAGAAAATCGAACCCTCTCAATGGAGAAGGTATGTGCTATTCTTTAAAAGTCAGGAATTGAGATAAGTGCGTGGTAAAATAAGGCTAAATGACATGAGAAGCTGAAGGAGCACTTCCATGATTAGGTGGGGAAGTATAAACAAGTACTTGAAAAGGAAATCCATATGGCCAAGGCCCAAATCAATACTATTAATGCTCAACACACTGATTGGGGGGCTATATTGGACACCTATGCCTTTTCCCACCAAGCAGAAGTTAAGAATCGGGACTTGCAGAGGTAGGACTTGATAGAGTACATGGAGTTGGCAAACCTCAGATATGCCAACCTTGCCATGTTAACAACAGGGCACCCAAGAACAGAGCTTGAGCAGAAGGTAGCTTCCACCCACATCAAATATGAAGCAAAATTTGCAGAGCGCAAGAAGCTGGCAGAAAAAATGGATGTTGTAGATTCTGAACTTGAGGTGGTAAAAGAAAGCTACGAAGGATAGAAATATTTTGCAACCAACTTAGCTCAATAGCTAACAGATCTTCATAAATACAAGGATAAAGCCAGAGCCTATGAGGAGGAACAATGTGTGTTTGCGGCTTGGTATGTCAAGGCCAACCAGATGTGTTTGCAACTACCCTATTTGTGGGAAGTGCCGACTCCATCAAACGTTGGAATATTAGCATGGATAGCACAAGACCCTTCAACTAAAGAGGAGAAGCTCCATGCTATACTTCAACGCCATCAAGGTTCAAAGCCTGGAGCACATGACAAAGGGAAAGCGTCGATGGAGGAGCCACTGCCACCAAGAACTACATGAGTTCCAATTTTTTGTAAATATTCTGTGTGTTGTGTCATTCTTTCATTTTATTCCCACACTATGGCATCATCGCATTTCCTTTTCTAGTTAATAATCCCATACCTATCCACTATGTAATCACTGTAACTTGAGGATGAGTTTTTATTCAGTCGTGGGGGTATGATGGGATGCAATATCACATGGGTCGTGATATCCCGTTGGCCACAATATCACATCCCCCATGATATTGTGTCTTCCCCTACGATATCACGTATGCGATACTGTAGTCCACCGTAATGTCTATAAATAAGAAGTGGCTCTCCCTTGTTTGGAAAATTAGAGTTGAGATTGTAGTGAAACTTTGGCAATTTGACCCCTCCATAGGTAGATTATTTTTCTGTGTTTGCCCGCAGTGTGGTAAATATAATTGTATAGCATTCTTTATTCGAGTGTGATGTACTTGGACATGCACATGACCAAAAATAAAGGTTGAGATTACTTCATCATTGCAGCATTCACTTTGTTATTTATTTATTTATTTAATTGTTATTTACTACTTTTATAGTTAATCTTTCTTACCCTTGTCTCCTAGAACGCGAAATGAGTACGACTTCATTACGTGCATTTAAGTGTGACTACTTGGTAACCTAGTGGTGTACCTAGGATTTGCACTTGGTAATCCCAGTTGTAGTCCTGCACAAAGTTCAAGATGTGTATGGATGATCAAGGAACGGATGCTTATTTCACTTAGGCTAGATTAGATTCTTTTATCCTTTCTCTTCTAGCTTAGCGTAGTTAATATTACCTTCCATTGCCTCAGGAGTAGCATTAGATTAGGAAGACATCATACACCTCACTCTGGACTAAACCATACATGACAAATATAATACTAGTCCAAGTGGGAAGACAAAAACTGCGACCTAAGTTTAATGATCTAGGTGCCACAACTAGTCCGTTTGCGGAGTTCGACTGGATCGCGCATGAGAACACTCATATTCGTATGGTTGAGTGTAGGGGTATCTCACCACCAATCACATGTTAACCCATGCTATGCATTAGAGTCTCTCTCTCTTAGTGGTAGGCATTGATAGCAATAGGCATCATCATCTACAACCAGTCCATGGGTAGTAGCAATGATGCATACGTAGTGATAGATAGAATTTGAGATACCATCCAACTTTTGGAATGCAAAGCTCATTTTTTTCTCATGCTTGACCATGATTCGTAGTGATATTCTTTGAGTTCATAATGATGTCACACAGCTAGCATTCCTCCCTTTCCTTCAATAAAATAATAATAATAATAGACTTAATTATTTTTGACTAAATCCACCAAGGATCGCATGATTAAATTTGTTGACATATGTATTGAAGAGCTACATGATAGTACCCTTGGTCTATTTAGGTCTCTTAATAAAATCCTTAAAGTCTTGAACTAGCTTCTTTAGGAATGTTTCTAAAGGTACTAGCATCTTTACTTTTTTCATAATTAGTATGTATTAATATGTATAGGTTTCAATATATATATTTATGATATAGTATATATTTAGATAATAATAATAAATGTCTCGGTGGAATGCCTAATTTTTCTTCGTTGATTTGGTTAGGGCTTGATGTTAACACCAACATCATCCTTAAACAAGGCTTTATACATCCAATAAAATCATAATTTTTAATTGCCCATCAATCAAAACAATAATCAAACTAATAATTCAAATTGAGAATAATATCTAGCTTAAATCTAATTGATGCTCTCTTAGTCCATTGACTACTATAGTTAATAAGTAAATTACCACTAATGCTCATGAACTCTAATGTATCTTGCTTTCAAAATAAAAGTTACAGGTACAATCTACCTTTGATTTTCATAGAATATTTTTGTTCATATTTTTGTAATTCTGTCTTCCACAAGAAACCCTCCTATTCTCTATGTGTCCTAACCCTCAGTTGCTCCAGCAAGAAACCAAGCCCCTGTGCATACTTGCCATTGTTGATGCTTTGTGTGGTGACAATGCTACCATGCTTGCTCATCCTTGCTATTGCTGCTAGCACACTACTTATCGCCCTATTTTGCATACTATTTGTTGTCATCGCTGTTATGCATTCCCTGCATTGCTTACCTCACCTACTACCAAATCTTCACATACTTCTGATGTCTACCGTAGCAAACCCTTTGCTATTAGAAATCTATCAATCCCCATGTGTTCTATCATGATTTCACTATTGCACGTGACATTGCTTCACTATGATGGCCTCCACGCCATCACTTGCCATGCTACTTTATGCTGGACCTACTGTCTATCATGGCATTATTACCTTTGCCCACTACCACCTACTTCTTACTCTTTCCATCATCCTATGGTTAGGCATCTATCATTTTCTTGTAGTTGTGTGTTTCTTTGAGCAATGGCCAACCTTGCATCATCATTCCATCTATGGCCATAGCGCTCCTAGGTGTCTACCTTTGCTAGAAAACCTTCATGCATACTTTCGCGTTGCCTCAACTAGCCACCTCGCCTACCACATTGCTCTACCCATTTTCCCTACTACTATGAGACCTTGTGCTACTGCTATGTCACTTGATGTCCACTTTGTTTCTCTATGCACTGCCATAACCCATTGAAACCCTCAGCACTATGAACCTACCACCTGGTCTCCTATCAACCCCACCATCAATTGTGCATCTTGTTTTCTCTTTCACGAGGTCAACCAGTCTTGGGCTGCAGCAATTTTATTTTTTGTTTTGATTTTTTCTTATAATAATAATAATAAATAAATAAATAATGAAATATACTTTATGTTTTAACTCCATTTTTATGCTTAGTTATTTTCATAATTTATAACTAGATTTACCCTTAGTATTTTATAATCAATTAATTACTAACTTACTCTTTGCTAATTGATAGGCACATATGGAAAAAAATAAGAAGGAGAAAGAGAATGTAAGGGCTATAAAAGCTCATACACAGATGAAAAGAAGGATTATCATCATAATGAATAGAAGAGAAAGAAAAGTATCTAACCTTCTCTATTTGATTTCCATATCTTGATTTTTCTTATCATTTCCCTTCCCTTCTCTTATTTCATCCCATCATCTCCTTATCCCATATCGTTTCCCCCTTTTATATTTGTGTTGTCGCCATGTGCAACTCACTACCTAATGTTGTATGTGCAATTAATTGCTATTTGGATGCTTCTTATTATTGTTAGTATTAGTCATTACTGGATGGTGTTGTTGTGTGCAAGCTGTTGATACCATTCATTACAGCTGCTAAGTACTACTACCATGGCTATTTGTAGCCACTAATGAATTTGCTAGGTTCTCTCTTTTCTTTGCTTCTTGTTATTTTATTTCAAATATTATGATCTTTCTAAATTATTTCATCTTCAATATTTCTATTTGAAAATAATTTAATATTTTCAAATTTAATGATTTTATTTAAATTATCAATCATGTTTCTCTACCACCAAGACTACCTAGGCTAGTCATGCCCTAAGCAATAGCTTTGTCAAACCAAGCACTTTACAAGAATTGAACACTAATGTACCTTTATGGTCCAAATTTATGCATCAACAATAGGTTCGATTCTAGTAGTTAATGCTGAATTATAAAGTTTTAGTTGGACTATATATCTTGGGGTATGCCTATATTATAATTATTTTAAGATTCTAACACCATTGTGTGTATTATTGTAAGTACATGTATTGTTTAGAGAGTGTTTGAGATGGACCATTGATGCAGGTTGCTTTGTACCTCATTCATCTTCTTTGGTACAACACATATTAGCCATCTAGTAGGGGAACTATAAAGTCTTTCCACTCAATTTTATACTAACTTTATTTATTTATAGGTGGAGACTATGGGAAATTTTTAATATATATTTCTATGTATAGATTTACAATTTTTTGTAGACTATTCATATTTGCATGATCCTTAGAGTATGCTTATATATATGATGTATATGTTTGTGTATATTATGAGAGCAATACAAATTTTTTGTTTCTATAAAGACATGTAGTTTTATATATTAATATGTATGCTTGGTCTTTGGTTTGGCATGATTTGTGTACAATTTGATCTTGTAAGATATATATATGTTGAGTGGTTTATTCTTAATGTTTTACCATGCACCACTAGATTCCTTATTTTTCATGCTTCAATTAAGTTATTACTGGTAATCCTAGACATCACTTTTACAACTCTTCATGGTGCTAGAGTAATGAGAGAACTAAAGGATACACAAAGGAGCAAGAGAGAAGAAAAAATACTAACACACTCTTCTTCATTGCTTTGTCTTAGTACTCCTAACATTTTCACAATGAAGTCTTGCCCTTAATTTATAAGAGGAGAGGGAAGGATTTTGTCAAAATTGGCATTCCTCTCATGAAGGCTTAATTAGTCTCTCTTTTTTCTATTGGACATTTTCCCTTAACTATTTCTATTCTAAGCTTTTCTAGCTACATTTCATGGCATTTTAGCCTTTTTTTGATATATAACTTCTAACTACTAAACATGAAAGGTTATTTATTTATTTATTTATATAAATATTAAGAAGTAAAGATAAAACAAAAATATTGATTAGCATAAGTAAAAGTTGAAAAATTTAGAACTTAGGATTATCCAATGCAATCCAACATGTTACTTGAAGTTACTAAGCTAAGACTCTTACTGTTAAGCTAACACCTTATTGTAGAAAAAAAATATAAATAAGATGAAAAACGAAAAATATAAAATATAAAAATAATTAGTTAGAATAGAACATGAGCCAAAAGGAAAAAACATAAAAGTTTTCTTAAAACAATTTTTAAGAGAAGGTTTAATGAAGTTGGGATAAACATATTTACTAGGATTTTAAAATAGTAGATAAAAATAAGGAGATTTTGAAGAGAAACCCTTTAGATCTTTTGGATCAAACCTCATTGTACAAATTGAAAAACACGAATAAAATGAAAAATAGAAAATAAAAATTATTAGTTGGGATGGAATAAGACCTAAAAGGAAAAAATATGAAAGTTTTTATAAAAATGGTTTGTTATTGTCAATAAGAGAAGGTTAAATAAAATTTAAATGAAAACATTAACTAAGATTTTTAAATGGTAGATAAAAATAAAGAGAAAGCCCCTTAGATCTTTTGGTCCTAATTCCTTATGCTGAATTTCTTTTAAAAAATAGAATCTATAACTCCGTGCTACTTTTTGTGATTTGTGGTTACCCAGATAAAACTCCGACCACTAAGGTAACGCCTTATTTTTTAATTTGTGATATTAATTTTTGAAAAAAAAAAGGAATTATTTTTTTGTTAATTTAAGAAAGGAACTAAGAAGGAAAGGGGAAAACAAACATTGAAAAGATAAAAAATAAGTACAAACATTGAAGAAGAATAAAAGGAAAATTTACATTACTTTGAATTGAGAATGAGAAAAGGCATACATATAAAGATGGGAATAACCATATTAATTAAAATTGAAGGAAAGATTAAAAAGGTCAAAATAAGAAAAAGAAAATTGAAATTGAAGCTTTAGTATGGTAAAAAAAAAAACCATAATATCAAGTTGACAAATATCACATTTTTATGAACTAGCTTATATATATATAGATATATCAATTGGCCAAGATGATTTTAAATAAGATAATTTTAACCAAGCCCCTCCTTGAGGTGCAAGTGGAATGGCTGCTTTGAGCTATCTGTTGCATGGTGACACAAGTTTGGGGGGGCGGTGAGCAACCCCACGATGTACAATAAAAGCACTAGGTCGCTGGATGCCGTTATGGTGCGTCACAGTGGTAGCACCAATGTGATGATGGTGCCGTTATGGATGCTAGACAAAACTTTACCATGGGATCATGGGATCATGGTGCCATTATGGATGCTAGACAAAACTTTATCATGGGATCATGTGGCTGTGACGTGACATGGTGTGGCATGGCATGGACAACAAACTTTACCCCCTCCTACCCTCCATCGTGCCAGACATGGCCTCTAGCCAAAAAGAACTAAAGATGCACTCCACAAATTTATAAACTCCCCATGGTTGTGGCAAAAAACAAATACTACAAGTATATATAGAAAAAAAAAACAATGAAACATAAAAAGAAAAAAAATATTAATTTAGATTAAACTGACAAAAGACAAAACAACCACCTTGAGAGAGAAAAGCAAATCATGAAAACGATGCATTAAAATAAGGGGAAAAAAGTTAATGGGCAAAAGCAAATTGAGAGGGAGAAAAAAGAAACTGCCGACAAAAATTAAAGTCAAAAAAAGGGGGCAAAAACGATGTGAAAAACTTCGATCATAACCTCCATTGATTTCTGTGGCCCCTGATAGGACACGTCAAAAACAAGTAGTTGATATGACACGTCAAAAGAAGTCAGATATACTCTATAAATAAACTCCATGGCCATAGTTTGGAATGTGATAGGAAGCAGCAGGATACTCAAAAGAGATTACAAAATCACAATGGCGGTCAGCAGGGTTGTACGGTTGTGCTTACTAATACTGGTGCTCAGTTGTGTTGCCCTAGCACGGCAACATGCTCTTATTCTTGCTGGTGATTCTGCTTCTGTTGCTGGTTATGGAACAGTAAGCCATGGCAACACACATGTTTTTGTTTTTGATTCTGAGTCTTATTATTTTGATGAATTAGACCGCCATGGTAACACATATGCATCTGTTTCTATTTTTGTGTCACAGGGACAGGAAATGGCACACAGCAGTAGCAGCAACATGAGTATGAGGGCAAGGAGGGTTGTACAAGAACAAAAGCCAAATAGATTCATCCCACCCCCACCTAGTCGAAATTGCCAAGGGAATGCCCCGATTCATTGCACCCCTGCCAAGATGAAGCAGCAGCATGCGCGATTACCATGACTGCAAATTATACATGCACCACTGTTTTCTTGTTTTTTTGATGTTTTGTACTATTGACCCTCTTGGGTTACAAATTCCATGTCAACCACTTTGATCTGTTTGAAACATCTTAAGGATCTATTATGCCATTTCTCCAGCGCCTTGTGAAGTTTCACCAAAATTCCTGTTTCATTTCATGGTTGATTGTTATTGTTAATTAATGTTTATTGTTTTATGATTTAAGATGTTGGGCAATAAGGATTTGGGTTCATAATCATAGGTGGTAGTATTCTGAAATCCAGATACACAACATGCCAATACCACGGAAATGATCATCATTGGTTGACTAAGATAAAAATTTATTTCATGATCTTCCTTTCTTCTATTAACAAACAGCTAAGCCAAAGTAATACAGATTTTTACATTACTCAAATATTCAAAGATCTAGCACATTAATAGTAAATAAAACAAAATATAATTCTATGAATAAACAAGAAATAACTTTGTAGAAATAAAATATTTTTATCCATTGATAAGAATTTGTAGAAGTTAAAGCGGTTATGACTTTATGAAACGTAAAAGAAAATAGCATAGCAAAATCTTAAAAGCTCTGTAAACAAAAAATATAGTTGAATAGCCTTCATAGGTTGAACTATGCTCAGAATGAGCTTTATTGAAGATGTTCTTGCCTATTCCTATTATTGCTACAAGTGAATTGGATCTTATTTGCATTTGATTCAATTACCTTGATGGCATAGGAAAATCACACTTTATAGGCTAGGCAAGGAACCTAATAACCTTGACTGGAGTGGTGTTAGTGCTTCCTTCCATCATAGAAGCATTATTTCTCCATAACTAGAGTAATGTTAAGTCATTGTAACTAAAATGATAAATGTTACGAGGTAATAAATCTTTAATTAACCAATACCTATGAGAGCTAGGCTATTTATTTATACATTCTCTCACTTGGCCCACTTTATCACCATTGTATGTTTACAACTATATCTTGGTTATGCTTTGCCTCTAGTGATAACTCTAATTGAAATAAATAGTCTCAATACATGAATCATGGTGGTCATATCCATAAGTTTGAATATTTCCTTCCATGTATTACAATGCATGACATTTCTTAAGTGAACTCTTTATAAGCTATTTGTTTAGGAATGATGTTTGATAAATCATTCTAGGTGCTCCTTTAGTTATTCCAATGAATATGACACAAACCTTATGTGCACTTCAAATATGTCATTTATTATCCAAAACTCCTTTAGTTGTGTATATATAAGAGTAAGAAGAAAACTATATATGGATTAAACAAGTTTCATATAATCTACAAAAATTGTATGTCATTTTGTTGGCAATGCTTTAGTCATGGATGAAATAATTAGCTAAGTACTAATATGATGAATATCAACCTCATACTTCTTTATTTCTATGTTTAACAGCAAGGTACTTTATATCAATATGTTTGCTGTAACTTCCACTTGCACCACTCTTATCATAAGATAAAAATTGCAGCTAAGTTACCATAATAATTCCTTATTGGCCTTACTATAGATCCAATGAATTTATGACAAAAGATAACATTTCTTAACCATTACGATTGTGAAATAACTTTATTGCATATATTAAATTCTATATTTAAGGAATTCCATGGACATTGCTTTACAAGGATCTTCATCCCCTTTCAAGAGGACAACCTATCCTTCATCTTAAATCTTTTTGAGAAAGGAATAAGTCCAAGTCATTGCTTGTAAGTATAAGATCACTTATGTATAAGATCAAGAAAATAATTTACTCCCACTATTTTTAAGGTTTCATAATATTGTGAAACTTTATATATGATTGTTGGGAGAATTATTTTTATTTATCTAACTTGCAAAGTGAAGTGACTATCTTCATAGACATCCTTAAGAAAATATCATTTTTTTCACATCTATTTGATGAAGCTTCAATTCAAAATGAGTCACCAAAACCATGATTATTCTCAGCAACTGCAGCCTAGCAAACTTATAGCTATTGCTTAAAAGGCAGAAGAACCTAAGAGCATCCTGGTGCATGTAGTGGCATAGCAACCTTTACTTTTGTTGCTCCTATTGATTTTTCTTTCATGGAAACCAATCCCCATATGGGTTCTAGAGATAAGTCTTCCAATGCCTCTGATTTGGTGGAGTAGATCATCTCTCTCTATGTCATGGTTGTTAAGGCCAGGGATTCACTTGTAGCTAAGGACCATCGTACTAGTTGTAATGCCTATAGTGAACTCAAGCTTGGAAACTACAAGGTACCACCATGATTGTTGAGAAGAAGAATGATCCTAAGTGAAACCAAATGTTTGCATTTTCCAAGGAGAGATTGTAGACTTCTTTGCTAGAGTTTTTAGGCAAGGAAAAGGTAGCTAAGAAGGATGATTTTATGAGGATTGCATGTTTGATTTGGTTGAGGTATCCACAAGAGTTTCCCTTGATAGTCATCTAGCTCCCTAGTGGTATAGACTTGATGACAACAAGGGAGAGACCAATGTCAAGTAAGAGCTCATGCTATCTATTTGAATGGGCACTTAGGTTGATGAAGCATTTCTTGAAGCTTGGCATTTTAATGCTACTATTGTGAATAGTAAAGGGGTCATTAACATAAAGTCCAAAGTGTACTTGTCCCCAAAACAATGTTATGTTAAGGTGAATATGATTGAGGCCGAGGACCTTGCCATTGTAGAAAATAAGGCCAGAAGTGGGTTTCTTTTGGAGCTCAATGTCAAGTTGTAGTTGGGCAACTAGTTTCTTATGACAAGGCTTGCTCATGGCACAAGTATCTCCAATCCTCTACAAAATGAGGATTTATTGTTTGTTGCTATCGAGCCTTTTGAAGGGTAGTTGCTATTGACTATGGAAAATAGGGTTGGACCCAACATGGATGAGGTTCTTGGCAAGGCCACGATTGCTCTTTCTCTACTTGAGAGAAGTTTTGATCAGAAGAATGTGAATTCAAAGTGGTTCTATCTAGACAAACCAAATATAAATGATGGAGAGAAGATGAAGGAGAAGGATGTAGGTGACAAGGTTCTTAGAAGGATCCATCTTGGAGCCTATCTTGATGGTGGTTACCATGTTCTTGATGAGTCTACCCTATACAACAGTGACCTTAGACCCATTGCTAAGCTACTATGGAAGCCTTCAATTGGAATCCTAGAAGTTGGCATTTTAAGTGCCTAGAACCTACTGCCCATGAAAACTAAGAATGGTAAGGGAGCCATTGATGCATATCGTGTTTCCAAGTACAACCAGGAGTGGCTCAAGACCAAGATTATCATTAAGAGCTTCAATTCCAAGTGGAATGAGAAATACACTTGGGAGGTCTATGGTCCCTAGTCTGTGATCATAGTGGGGGTCTTTACAATCTACAACTAAAGGGGGGAACTCAAATAAGCCTAATAGTCCCGATTCCCAAAAGGAGATCAAGATCGAGAAATTGAGTCACCAAAGCCATGATTATTCTAAATAAGATCCCCTATAATACTTTAGAGAAGGTTTCATGGTAATTAATGCCCTCCACTAGCTTATTTAACATTTCCAAAAGATTTCTTTTGGTGTTATAGATATATTGTTGGGTAATTTAAAAAGATCCTAAGCTTTAATTTGTTTGAGATATAAGACTTTGATTTCTTTATGGTATCATACCAAAGTATGAAATTTCCTCCACTTATGGATTATGAAAATGAAAAGGGATCATTCATGAAAGATTACCAAATTCTCTTTATCTTTAAGAGATTCATTAGATTCCTTTATTTACTCAACTATAACCTTCAAGGAAATTCTCTCCAAATAAATTTTAAGATCCTTAAAAATTTAGTTGTTCTATCTAAAATGAAACCTTCGATGGGTAGAGGTTGCATCATGCCTGAATTTACATTTCAAATTCATTAATAAGACTATTAAATCTAAATTAAATAATCAATACCTATACCCACAAGAACATTTAATTTAGATTCATTATCTTATACCAATTAGGTCATAAGAATAATCACCTGCCTGTGGGGCCAAGTAATTAAGTTATGAACTAATTGAAATTTTTTAAATGACATCATTATCTTAAAAAAATTGTTATGACTCAAGGTGTTGTGGCTACCCTATATCCATATTTAAGTCTTTCTTAATATGACATCAAGAATATCATGAATAATCTTTACAATTCATAAATTTATCTAATTATCTTAGTAGCAATTCATCATATATGCATGATAACATATAAAAATATTCATGCCTTATGCTACTAGCATGGAATGCATAAGAATATAATCTTCATGTTCAAGATAATCCTTAAGCTAAATTTTTATAAAACCTTATTTATCATGCAACTATAGCATTACAAGACTACTTGTAAAGCATGGAAATGCAACAAATTGATGTACAAAAAAATTCATACTTTATATTCAATTTTTTTAAAAATGCTTTATATGAGTAATAAATTCACACATTAACCCTTTTCAACTATTTTTCAAAAGAAAATGTGAATATTAGTTAAGATGTTATGGCTACCCTTAAGTCATACCACATATTTCCAAATAATATAATGCATAAAATAATATCAACTTACTTTTGTTCATCAACTTGCAAATGCTAATGCTCATTGATAGTTTCTACCTTGCATGCAACCATATAGTTGGATCATAAATTCCACTGTAAATTGAACTCTAGTAGTCTGTAGGCCCTGAGAAGCCATTAAAATCAGTATATATTTATCATAAAACTAGTAGAACATGAATCTATATTCCGTATTACAACACATGTTCATGGCCAAGCACCACATAATGCCATTACAACATGCCATAAAAACAATTATATTACATTGTCCCAAGAATGAGCAATCATATAGGCTATTAATCATTTGAAATCTTTAACAAATGTTAAATTCTAACAAGAGTTACAGAACAGCTAACAGAGTTATGGTTGGAAAAAGCCATGTTTGCATCAAAAAGAAACTATCCTAGAAACAAATGAATAAGAGCACTTACAAAATTTCAAATATGATGACATCAAAAAAAAAGTTGCATTATTAGTTTTATGTGGCCAAAAAATCTTGAACAACCACAATGTTTTCTATATCAAGATAGGAAAAGAGTATTTTTAACGAAAATTAAGAAAACATGGAAAGAAAAGCTAAGACCATTTTGCTATCTTCTTGCACAACATAATGTAGCTATGGCTCTTATGCCCACTATGATTATACTCTTGAAATAGCCTTCCCATGATGATTGATGACATCATCTCGTGAACTATTACCATACAAAACTATGGATTTTTATCAAGATATCATTTCTTCAAAATCAATTTACAAAAAGGAATTCCAAAAACTGGGTAAAGTAGAAATCATAAACCTAGATCTGATACCAAATGATAAAAATTTATTCCAAGATCTTCTTGTTAACAACAACTAAGCCAAAGTAATAGAGATTTCTACATTGCTCAAATATTCAAAGATCTAGCTTTTGTTTAAAATGGCAGCAACAAATTGAAACCAAATTAACTAGTTGCCTTCTCAAGTTAAGTTAGGCTAACCTTTTTAAATTATATTTAATAGTTTAAATTTAACATATCATAATTCTTGGATATAGTAACTTCTATGCTAAAATATTGTCAATGCAATAATCCATATCAATGATTACTAGTCTTGCCCATGCTCTCCATAATCTTTTAACTACAAAGGTGCTTCTTCATCCACCTTTACTACCACACTATTAATATTTTTTAATTAAGCTTCTAAGTAATCTCATCTAATAGAATTTTTTTTAGTGATGAATGATCTAAAGATGGAAAATTTTAATGTCTCTAAGACTATAGAGACTGAAGAATTTTGAAGCTTTTAATTTTTTTTTACTAGATTATTTATATAAATTCCTCTCAAAAGATATTACTTCAAAATAAATATTTTTGTAAATTATTAGATTTATTTATCTAAATAAGGGTTTTACAATAGTGATTTTATCCTTGAATGCTATGGAATTAATATTATTCATGGTCATTGTTTTTCAGAATCTTTTTTTCTTATCCAATTGGCCAATTCTAAAACTATTAAATAATTATTATATTTTAAAGTTTCTATAGAGCATCATAATATTTTTATTACTTAAGAATTGAAAGTGAATTTTTATCTTTATTCTTCTTATTACTCTAGAATTTTTTGTTGGATTGAATTAGAAAGTATTCATCTTATTTTTTTAAGTGATGAAAGCAAAATTATTGATATCATTAAGATAATCCTAAGATAGAGTTAGAAGCATTACTAGATAGTGTGTAGCATATATGTTAATTTAGAGTGATTTATTTATAACAAACAAAGAAAGAATTAAAACTTAAGGCTATTAATTAGTGTTTTTCCCAAAAAATTACATACTATAATTTGCAAGGATGTTGCAGCTATTTCATTGAGTATCATGTTATTGGAATTAGTCCTACTCTAAATAAAATGTTTTTCAGCAGGAAAAGAAAAAAAAATATTCATTAACGGTAAATAATAGTAGTTTTCAATAAGCACATATGAAATATTCTTCAACAAGTTCTCAACCTTTTAATAATCCTTTTGATTTCGAAGATGCTAGTAAACTATTGATATCTAAAAAGAATTTCTCTTTAGTAGAAACAAAATTTTTAATAAGGACTAGCAATGGAAATATTGATGCAGATAGAATTCACTTAGTGTAAAACAAAAAGAAAAGGCTTCCAGATACTACTTTCTATTTAGAAACCCCAAAGATGTATCTGAAACACCGTGAAAATTACGAGTCGGCCTCAGGCAAAGATTTGCAATTCAAGCAAGAGCGCGCATCAGCTTTGTTCAAGGACAAGTTTACGCTCTATTACGCACGGCAGTGTAATGAGCGTAATAAGCTCCAAAATAGTCGAAGGCAGAGTCTAGAGAAACAGTTCGACACTTTTTCTCGTGGTGTATGGATAACTTGTCTTTACACTTGTTACCCACGGCTGCGTAGTGAGCGTAAATTAGACATTGTTTACGCTTCGCCACTCGCAACTGCGTAGTGAGCGTAAATTAGACATTGTTTACGCTTCGCTACGCGCAGCTGAGTAGTGAGCGTAAGTTATATATTGTCTATGCCTCGTTACACGCGGCTGCGTAGTGAGCGTAAGACAATTTTGAGCCTATTGTTTTTATACCATGTTACGCTCATACATGCAACACAACGCGAATGAGTGTAATATAGCAAGCAATTGAAGCACGCTCAACATGTACCTGCTTTTCACACGCAAACGAGCGTGTTGTGCGTAGTCATAGTTTGACTTAAAATGGTCATGTCAACAGAAGCTGAAATATTCGGGATCCACGTTAAGGTTGCACCTTTTTATGGGACCCCGCAACCTATAAATAGGCCAGTCGGCAAAGATACAAAGGGTAGCAGAAAATCAAAAGGGTAAGAGCATTTTCTGAGCAAGGAAGCACTTATCACCTTGAGCAGAGAAAAAATGTGCAACCTTTTGGCAACTGCCAACAGCACCATCCTTCAGCAAGAACAAAGCACAGTGCGCTTGAAGCTCAGCAACAAAAGAGATCATTCCTTTGGGGAAGATACAAATTTCTCCATTAGTGATTACTGCCCTGAGCAGAATCTACTCGAAGTAAAGAAGCAAAACGGGAAGTGTGAGATTGTCTCACCCAATTTGCAGACTTTACCGGTCAGAAACAGTTGATCGGCAGACCTCAGAGCTTGACCATCCTTGCATCCCAGCTTTGGCCTACGAGGTAGATCTGACATCTGTCTGGACAGTTTCCTTGTTGTTTTGTGCTCATTTTTGCATCAGATTATTGGGGGTCTCTCCCATTGTAACGTGACATACAAATCATACATTCTTTCAAAAATCAAAACATAGATCTTTGAAAATCACGTGTTTCTCTCCTGATTAGCATCTTTTCGGCGTGTTTAACGTTATCATCGTAGTGATCTATCCACGTCATTTTCCTTCGATTTCACGATCCCTCAAATCAAATAAAAACAACGCAAAGATCTGTAATCTTCATCGTTTTACTGACTCGTAAGTCCCTGTTTGATCAACAAGACCGTTCAGGGTGCCAAAGATTCGCTTTTTCCAACATAGCCCTCGCACGGATCCGTGGTTAAAATTGTACACACGGAACTTCAGTCGGTATTTCTAGCTGCCAACGTTTTCTGTCGTTACAGTTTTCAGGCGCTAGAAGGAGGGCCTTCAGGATCTGATCCAAATATTTTGGGTAACCTTGGTAGTGATCCATACCCTAAACGATAGACGTAATACCTCTAGGGAAGTCTACGGTCAATCGCGTGGTATAGATCGATCGCAAGGACGATTTCTTTGAAATCCTACAGGGTAGAAAGCGTTTATTTTGAGATTTTGTTGCCAACCTTTCCTTCGACCCGATTATCACTTATCGTTAATCTTATTTCCTAATGAATTCTCTGTATCCAACCACAACTGCCATGGTCCTTACCGATCTGGGTGCCACATCCGTGAACCCTGTTGTCACCCGACCAGCTCCAGGTGCAACAGAATCGCAGGGACCATTGCGCCATTCATTGCGGCTTCAGGGAAAAGAGCCTATTTTCACGGCTATAACCCCTAAAGAATACAATTTCATATGCGTTAAGATCCAAGCGTGGCTGGCTCTCAGCCGAGATGAGCTTGAAGCGAAACGAAACTTCAAGGTGCTCCACCGAGGGGCCTATGATTTTAAGCCAACAGCTTACGACATAATCCCCTTGACCGAACACCAACACGAACTTATTACGCAATTGGTCATGGAAAAAGGCTAGGCTTCACAAGCGGTGTTGGAGCCCCAACATGGGGAGGTGGAAGAGGATGAATTTGCGGCCCAGTCGGAACATTCGTTTCATACTCTCGAACCTTCGTTCCATGCCCTGAGCCCCCATACGTATGCAAATCCGCTCTTTCCTTCCAACGGAGAGGCCGCCTCTCTTAACACGGCCCCAACGGCACAGATGCACGTCCCTATCCTTCCACAGGCTGCTGCGCAACCGTCTGGGCTACAAGTACAAATCCCTCACAATAATGCGGGAGCAGTTTCATCACCACACGTACTTAACATCCCAGTGGTGGTCCCGACGACCGTTGTGCCCCACTTCATTCCTCAAATACAACCCTACAACATATCTGTGACGAGCCTGGCGCAAACCTTGTTGTATCCACCCCCTCCGACCCAACAGATTATCATAGCCGTCCAACCAACTTACGCCCAACAACCTACTGTAGGTCAATGGGCCAACCCGACAGTGCAACAGACCCAGTATGTGGTGTATGGCACGCAACCCCCGGTCACACCAACAACGTATGTTCCACAGTGGGTATCGCAGTACTTACATCGTTATCTCGCGCAGTAGGCAGCGGTCAACACCCCTGGGCAGACCAGTGTGTGGTGGTCTTCACAGGCTCCCCCACCTGTCGGGGTCCCCGCCCCGCCAGCAGCCAGTCGACCCCGCCCATCCTTTCTGTTTCCTGGCGCCGTCCTCTCGGTCCAACCTCCTATGCCATCCGCACAAACACCTCAGTTAATAGGCCTGGACCAAGCCTTCCAGCTGATCCAGACTCTAACCGAAGAGGATCGACGCCTCAAGGCCGATGGTTCTGACACCGTCTAGATCATGGACTTTTACCAGGACGATCCGATCAGTTCAGCGGTCCCTATGCTGTCGTTACCACTGGGGATGTCCCTCCCCCATTTCACCAAATACAATGGGGAGGGGGATCCCAACGCCCACTTAGTCACCTTTCGATCTGAATCCTTGTTGCTTCAACAGTGGCCACATACGATTATCAAAATCTTTGCGATGTCATTAACAGGGAAAGCCTTGGACTGGTATCGAGCCCTCCCATGCTCTTCCATCTCAACCTTGGAAGAGCTGTTGACTCAGTTTGTGACCTGCTTCAAATACAACATGAAGCCAGAAGTCACACTGGATCAGCTCATGGGGGTGAAGCAAGACCTGCTCGAGCCCATCCAAAATTTTATACAGCGCTGGACTACTACCTTAAATGAGCTCCGCGAACCGATCGCGGACTCACATACGTTCACTATGTTCAAAGGGGCAGTCAATGACTTCATCAAGTCGAAGCTGTACTACCTTTCCCCCAGTAACTTACATCAGGCCTTCACACAAGTTAAAGGCATCCAAGATGTTGCGGAGGCCAGCAAATACCCGGCGTATGTCACCTATAAGAATGCACACAACAAGGCCAAGGACAAGGGTAAGGCGGCAACAATAATGGTAGCCGCGCTGACTGAAAACGCAAAGAAAAAGAACAAGAAGGCACCCACAGCAGCGCCTCCCAAGGCCACGGCTGGTGCCGACACCAGCCAAGCCACAACTGCCCTTGAAGGCTTCCCCCAGCCAAAACCAAATTTCAAGCATAAAGATCGTTCAAAATATGCAGCTTTACCTGTGAAGCATTTCGAATTGCTGAAAAAACTGTTAGCGGCAGGGCACATTCAACCTAAGAAGGTGTCCGAGGAAGCTATCAAGCGTCATAGACGTCACTGTGAACTGCTGAAGGACCCTTCTTTAGCCCTCCCTAACGAACCAGCAGTTCCGAGATCTTTCAGGCTGGACCGTTTCTGTGACTACCACCAGATGTGTGGTCACGACACGGATTACTGCTAGGCGTTAAAGGACGACATTCAACGCATGATCGATGAAGGTCATCTAAAATTAGACAGCAGTAACCCGACGCGTCCGGAAACCAAACACTGCATGTATATAAGGACCCATTGAATGCAAACTACGATCCTTATACAATCACTATGGTGAGTGCGGACGGTGAGCGTAAAGGACCGTCAAAATAGCCTTTTGTTTTGTGCGTGCCCGCCAGCTCACCAAGGGGGCCAACTACTTCATCGGCAGCCAGTGGGGTCTCATGGCCACCTTTTATCATACGGGCATCTTCCCAAGCATGCCCTTAGTCATGCGGCAGTACTCAAGCCACGGCTCCGTCTGCGCCCACGCCTAGAGGGCCCTTCATTATCAAGGCGCCAGAATCACGGCCTGCTCCTTTCACGCAGGGGCAGACCTCTGGTCAAAATAACCAGTCATCGCCTCCTAAGCAAAAGGAGGAGGACACTACAACTAATGCAACAAAAGACCACCTTATGCTCAGCTTCCCTATGCCTAGGCCCCTGGCCTCTGTGCCTTCGTCTATGCCTCAGAAGCAAGCAAAAGGTACAAAAAAGAAGCTACCTTCTCTTGACAGGAAAAAGAACGACCCTCCCACTGATACCGCTCCGCCTCGAGAGATCCGTCTCTTAGGCCGAATGGAGGAGGACAAGGGGGATAAACAACCCCGCCGAGAGAAGGACCTCCTTGATGCATTCACACAAGTCAAATAAGCTCTTAAGCAAAAGAACACAACGCTGAGCCTGTACGACTTACTGATGACGTCTCGAGAACACTGTGAGGCTATGGTACACATGCTGACATCCATATCAGTGGATGGCAACCTACCAGCAGAAGAGGAAGCGATACACGCTATCATGTTTCCTTCCGGAGCTGAACAACCCAAGGCTACCTCGCTAATCTTTCTTGACGAGTCCATCAAAGGCAACCCGGAGAAAGGTCAATTAACGACTGAGCCTATGTTCATTACCATTCGGGTCAGCCAGTACCAAATCCAGAGGGTGCACGTGGATGATGGCGCAACGACTAACGTTGTTCCTTATTCCATAGTGGATAGGCTGGGCTTGGTCGACCAGATCACTCCCACGACGACAGCCTGCGTAAAATCATTCAATGAAGCACGGGTTCAAGTCAAGGGAACGGTGCGTATTGAGTTTGTGGC
>MNCI01022838.1:13394-63377 GCA_015680685.1 Gnetum montanum | reverse complement strand
GGGGTTCAGAGATTGAAACAACTGACGAGCAGTCCCATCTCCAAGCCCCTAAACAAACTGACAACAATGATGACGGTCTAGCCTGGGCCGCCCTGCCATTTCCAGATGACAGTGTAGAGGAGTCAAGCCACAAGCCTCCTCGCCCTTACGCAGCGCTTAACATAAAAGCCTTCAAGAGACAATTGCGTATCGACGGTTGAACAATGGTCTTCTGCGTGCACAACCATTCTCTTGTAAGATTAAGAGCATTCCCCATTTAACAGCTTCTTTTGTTTCAACATACTTTTACGCTAAGTTTTATTTCTATGTTTACGCTTTACACTTTTTGCGTGTTTTATCGTACCCGCGTTAGTTACGCTTTCACATTACTTCATGCATTTATACAGGATTACATTTTTGTTACAATTTACGCAGCCGGCCCGCAACGGCCTTCAACTAGTTATTCAAAATCAACCTATCCATACTGTTGTACGCAGTCGGCCCGCATCTGCCTTAAACTAGTTATACAAAGTTGTCTACTATCATTATTTATGCTTGCCATACAATACGCAACGGGCCCCCAATGACCTTAAACTAGTAACGCAGTATTGCATACTGTAACCATTCACCCTGGAATACGCAACGTGCCCGCAACGGCTTTAAACTAGTTATTACATCCCATCATTATCACTTAGACAGAATCCTTAACATATATTTTCACACTGACGCAGACAAAAGCATAAAAAGTTAAACAACAAACTAAGTAACATTTCAAATATCCATTAGACTTTACAACAATCCATCAATAGTCATTCATAACAATACCCGACCTCGCATCAATAAAATTTTTGCGTAAATAATAATTATGCATTCCCTCTACTACCACTGTCACCGGTATCTCTCAACTCCGAATCTAGCCCCAACAGGTCGTCCTCTAGTGGGCCATCATTTCTGGGAATTATGCCTTCATGAAAGATTGCCCCTTCACGAGGATCTCATTCTAGCATTGGCTTTATGGGAGAATGCTCTTCATTGTTGCGTTCCTCCTCTGCTTCCTCTGTTGCCTAGCCCCTCAGCTGGCATATTTTCCCTATCTTCTTCTGGTACCTAAACCTAAATAACATCAAAAAATTAGAGTAGACAACACAAACCAAAGAACTTTCCGACTAAGTCATGCATGAACTTACCTGCGATGGCCCTACGTCCATAGCAAAGGGGAGCTTGTCCAGGCCAGCCCACAGGCGCTGCATAATCTCGTCCTCAGTCAGGTCTGGCCACACATCCTCGCCCAACGCAGCTCCAACTTTCACCTTCCCTTTCTCCACGCTACTCTAGTGGGGTGGATCCGGGAAGAAGGTAGGGATCATAGCCTGATTCCCAGGGAGAACCATTGCCCTCTCCGGGGATGCAGATACGGTCACCTAATCTTCAAACTTCTTCAAAGCTTTGGACACTCCGATGGTATCCACGAAAACCTCCAGGGATCGAGCTTTGACGGCAGAATCGCAGTAGTGTTTTCGATAAGCGGCGCTTTACCTTTTATATAGGTGATTGTGATCCTTCTCCCTCTGCCCCCACTCCTGTATGCTGGCGCAATAGTCCCTCCAGTCCTGGCTTTTCTGAGCTAGGAGTTCAATTTGCATCCTCTGTTCTACTAACGCCTGACTGGTCTGAACGTTGTTCTTGATTTCTGTCCAATAACGGGAGTGGTCGATAACAGCGGTACGCTAGTCTTCATCCCCCGTCACTTGAGCCTGTAGGAATTTGTACCGTGACCTCAGGTCCCTGACTTCTTTGGTCAAGGACTCAACCCTCTGCTCCGACCGCTGCAGCCTTTTCCATAGGTTTTCATTAACGCCCCTAATTTCCCATACGGAGCGTGTCGAGCGTAACGCACATTTACGCATTTCCTCATAAATGTGACGTGGCATGACTGCCCCATCAGATGGGGGCTCCGCTGTGTCCAAATCAATGGGCTCCGCGGGATCCCATCGGAGGTGAGCTCCTAACAGAAAACAAGCATCAATATGGATGACACATTACTAAAACATTATGTCATAAACTCATTACGGCTATAACATACTTGCGCCGGGTTCGACATGCTCCAAACGCTCGATCATGTCATTAACGACGCCCTCCATGAAGGTAAATTTTTCAGGGAAGTCTTTCCACATTTTGCTCACAGCAGCAGATGTAGACGCATCTTCTTCCCCTATAGTGTAATTTGGTTAGATACTCCATCTATTGACAAGATCCTACAAACACGCTAATACACTCATTACCTCTACCAGTGAAAGTGGCAAGTTCACCAATCTCTTCCACCCCTTTCTATTCACGCACATGATCCCGTGTACCGCTAGTCCCAGTAGCTGGAGTTTCCTCATGGACCTGGTCATATGCATGGCTCCAGCTAGCAGCTGGGGCCTCCTCACGCACTGGAGCCTGCACACGGCTCACATTAATAGATGGGGCCTCTTCTTCCAAAATTGAGGCCCCCTCCCCTTGGCTTAGTATCATCGCCCCTATCTCAGGGGTCAATTTCCCGGTCATTTTTACTGTTTACACCACCACACGTTAGTGTATAAGGCTAGAGCATCGAAATAAAACATTGCGTACTACAATCCTTTCACACTTACCAGGCGGAGGCTTATTCCGCTGAACCTTGACTGTAACAGTTGGGCTTGCGTTACCCCCAGGGGCCTCGGCCAGACGGAGCCTCTTGCACCGAGCTGCCAGTTCTAATATTTCTTCCACCACACGCTTCCCTCGTGAGGTGTCGCCGGTGTAGGTAGGCATTATCCCGCCCACGCTGTCGAGACCTCACACTTGGGGCACCCCCAAGACTTTAGTCGTTACAGACAATGACTCCCCGATCCCTTTCGGAAGATCCTTCCCACGGGTAGTGCTGAGAATGTGGGCAATCCAAGGTCTGGATAGCTGGCCTTGGTCTTACTGTTCCCAAACCCCATTCCTCTGGATGACCAGAAACTCAGCAAACCGCCGGAGGCAAGCTATAAAAAAGGCGTAATGCACATTCAAGCGGGACTCAAGCTTCTTGCGAAGCTTGACCATTTCGCTGCGCAGTCCCTTGGCCAAATAGTTTGCCCAATCTAAATGGGTCCCCTCCTCCAGAACCTCTCGCATAATGTGGGTCTGTTCTACAGAAAAGAACTTCGCCTGCAAGAGGATTTTAGGGAAAGTCCATACCCGAAAAAGAGGATACAGTGTCTTGGCAGCGCCCATCTTGAATTTGTCACAAGGAAACCCTTTGGTCTCTTTTGGGATCCTCACCCACTCCTTCAGAAACTTCTGGAATCTAGGGCTCCTCTTGGTCTTCACCTTTACGGGAAGGCCATTTGAGGGGATGCTAAACAGGTCCGTGAAGAGCTGAGCATCGATATCGAAACTTACGCGCACATTATGCACGCGGGTGCAAACATGCTCCACCTTCTCGTTGAAGGAGTTGACCAAGGCTATCATTTCACTGGAGGGTACATCAGGGGTCGCAGCCAAAAACAGGTGCATTAGCACTGCTGCCCGGATCTTGGCAGTCACCACGACTGGCGCCGCCGAGTGGCCGAGCCAGCGTTGTGCGTCCTTAATATCGCCATAACGGAAGAGGACATCCGTCGCCTCGCGGCCGAAAATGGTAAGGGTAATCTCTTGGAATTCGCTAACTGAAAAGTATAAAATGCAAGTCAAATAGAAACGTTATTACGTGATGTCCACAACTCACAACTACACGCATAACATTAGAAACACGCAGTGGCCTTACCTGGTCCGAAGGACAAAGGGAATGGCAGTAGGTCCCTCTGCACGTCCTCAACCGTAAGGGGTGGATCTAAGGTCCAGTCATCGTGCAGCCACCCGAGTTCCTGGAAATTCTTAAAAGGACGCTCGTAGCGGGTGTGATACTCACACATCTCATGGCCAATCTGCCCTATAACACCGGCACACACATTGCTGGTTGAGGTAAATGCCATTATTGCCGTTTCGGCCTAGGCCAACGCATCACCATCTACGATTAACCTGTTATCATGTATGAAAAATTTGTACCATACAGCATAGGCTTAACTTACATTTTGCACATAGACTTCTCCTACACTTCACATCGATAACAGACACTGTAACCATAACAAAGACAATACAGTTGGCAGAATTTGCTTACCCGCCCGTATAGTATACCGTGCCTTGTGGGTTCTGGAAGTAGGTTGAAACATGGCGAGCCACGAATAGCATGTTATATGCATGATAACAACTGAAACGGGCCATTTCCTAGATCCAGCATAAGCTCCTCAGGCCTCGAGCATTGAGCGCTTGGTCCTCAGGACGACCTGTATCAATGGCCTCGTCTGTCAAGTAAGCCAGAATCCCCTATGCAGACCCCGCCAACAGGTGCTCTAAAATGGCACCGACGACATCGCTGGTCACATTAGACCACATAATGATGCTGAAGTTGCGCAGTAAGAATTGCATAAACTCCAGCGCCCCCTTCCGGAACTAGATGGCCTTCCCCTGCACTCATGTGTGCGGAGGAGAGACGTTGGGGACGATGGGGTTTACCCAACACAAAACCCCAATGATGTCTAACACAATCAGGATGGGCTTCAGCACGACTCTGTACAGAAAACACACTACATAAATCAATGCCCAGATTTATAGTTGCATCATTAATACAGAAACACTATACATCATGCTTAGCCGTCTATGTGGAAATCGCCCAAACCCTTGCAACAGCGCAAGGTCCGTCTCTGACAACGGCGATAAACGCAACCATGCCAAACCCTCGCTGAAAACGCAAGCTCCATAACCGAAAACCCTCATTTACACGAATAAAAATGTATAGCACAAACGATGAAATAGCACGAGCGTGCAAAGAATGACCTACCAGTTCAAAGGTGTCGGGTCATGCACGTCGACCATGGCTTGTTGAACACGCTCCAAGTTCTCCTGTACCTCATCGATTTTAGCCAATTTAGTGTTCTTCTTCTTCGTCTTAGGCGCCATTATCACAGCTTCGACAATTTCACAGCTTTGCACCTTCAAATCTTCTGCTCTTCTTGCTCTTGCTAGATAATACCCGCGAATTCAAACTCACAATAACCAACAGTACGTCCTAACCAAAAAACCGCCTACTTATATGCGAGAATCACCGACTTGATATCCGATTTCAGCAGGACCTTCCTGAAACGGACCCCTAAAATCAAGATATTAATGCGGCTGATATCGCACGCTCCTCTGTCCGAAATGACGTTAAACTATCACATCTTATCGCCTCGTAATCGGGTAGCATTTATTACAACTTCATTACAAAATTCAAAATTCTATTAACTTTCCACATTTGCTAGCCATCACGTCATCTTCTTTCTAACCATTTACGCACTTTGCGGTTTTGCAGGACAAAAAAATGGACGCAACACTATCAACACCTTTAACTCTGATTGGTCCATACGGAAAGATAGTTAGGCAATTCGATCCTGCGTTTATAGACATTAACCTCCCCTTGGAAGACGTAACTGTAGCTACGTCGGAGACGTCCCCGGAATGGCTAGAACAGTTGACGCGCACGCTAGACCTGGAAGCTAGGGACATAACTGAAGACCCCCTTGATGAGGTCTCTATCGTTACGCATAGGGGCGAAGCTAAAATGCTTAAAGTCAGTTCCTTGTTAGAGTGAGAAACCCACGATGCCGTAACACAGGTCCTGGAAGACAACATCATTGTCTTCGCATGGTCATATGAGGATATGCCTGGACTCGATCCCAGGCTAATCCAACATAACATCATCTTAGACCCATAGATCAAAGCAGTTAGGCAAAAAGCACGCAAAATTAAGCCAGGGATCGTGCTAGCCGTGCGTGATGAAATCACCAAGATATACCAGGCTAGTTTCATTCATGCAGTTGATTACTCGGACTAGATATCTAACATTGTGGTCGTGCCAAAGAAGACCAGGAGTATACACATTTGCATAGACTTCCAGGATTTGAACAAGGCCACAATCAAAGATAATTTCCCGCTCCCAAGTATCGATCAACTAGTCCATAAAACAGCTGGGCATGCACTCCTATCATTCATGGATGGCTTCTCTAGTTACAACCAGATTCGCATAAACCTAGGACATCAATTAACCACGACATTTATGACACCCTCGGGCACCTTCTGCTACACTATGATGCCTTTTGGTCTGAAGAACGCAAGAGCCACGTACCAACGGGCCATGACATACATCTTTAGCGACTATCTCTTAGAGAGACTGAATGATTATGTAGACGATATAGCTGTGAAGTCTTTAAAGTCTGAGGATAATTCAGGGGATCTGGAGTTAGTCCTTCAAAGATGCTCCAAATACGAGCTCCGGCTTAACCCGAAGAAGTGCGTATTTGGAGTAAAAATCGGACGCATGTTGGGGTTTGTGGTATCCGAAAGTGGCATACGAGTTGACCCTGATAAGGTCAAAGCCATTGTCGAGTTAACGCCTCCGACAGACCTCAAGCAATTACGTGGGTTACAGGGACGCTTACAGTTCATACGCCGTTTCATCTCGAGATTAACCGATAAGTTGTACCCTATGTAGCACCTGCTCAAAAAGGGGGTCAATTTCGAATAGACGGAATATTGCCAGCATGCATTTGATGGAATTAAACAGGAACTCCAACATTTACCTACGGTTTTCCCGCCACAAAGGGAGTTGCCATTTTACATTTACCTCGTGACTTCGGACGTAGCGTTAGCAGCATTGCTTTGTCAAAAGCGGAACGATGGGTCCGAAGTGCCTATCTACTACCTAAGCCAAGCTCTGTATGCGTATGAAACGAGGTATAATGAAGTCGAGCATAATTGTCTAGCATTAGTTTTTACTCTCAAAAAGTGTAGACACTACCTTTTCCGTAGCCAGGTTAACATTATTTGCAAAAATAACATCCTTAGGACCATCATGCATAATTTGTACGAAAGCAGTACGATCGCTTACTGGAAAGCTATCACCACAGAATTTGATCTGCATTATATTGGCCAATCGTCTACTAAAGGCCAAGTGATAGCTAACCAGTTAGTAATGTCACCAATTCACAACCAAGCAACCATCGAACCAGAGTTCCCTGACGAACATGTACATAGTTTAAGCCCTATTTCGACAGGCCCTGAGGCAACGTTGCACTTTGATGGTACTTCAACCGCTTGAGGTGGCAGTGCTGCCACTGTTATCACGCTATCGCCTGAGGATGTGCATCTCCACACTTATCGCTTGACCTTCCCCTGTACGAACAATGTAGCGGAGTACGAGGGGCTCCTCAGGGGGTTATTCACTACCAGTGAACTCGATGTTCAACACCTGGCGATTAGGGGGGATTCGATGCTTGTCATAAATCAAATCACTGGAGTCTACGCCTGTAAAGCTGTACATTTGCAGCCTTACTGTGATCAAGCTAAATATCTTCTGAGGCAATTTACGACCTTCGATGCCCAACACGTCCCATGCACTGACAACACGCTAGCCGACGCACTAGCCACCCTAGCCTTACACGTGCCTTCACACCTGTTTAACACCTACCCTGCATTAATTACAGACTGCGCAGATCCTATCATTCAAAAGGTGCAAATCTCCTCTCTTCTTGAGGAAAGCACACCTGAATGGTACGCCAATATTAAAACTTATCTTTTACAGGGTGAGTTACCATCTACATTAACACGCGCACAGAAAGATGCAATCTGTAAGCGGGCCAGACAATACGTCATCATCGGAGACAGCACTCTCTGTAGGTGCTCCTTTGATGGTGTGTTGCTTACCTACGTTGACAAAGAACAAGCTCAACACATGGTCATCGAAGTCCACGAGGGACTGTGCAGCGGCCACGTAGCACCATGGGCTATGGCCCTAAAAATTCGCTGCTTAGGGTACTACCGGCCACGCATGGAAAAAGACTACCTGACAAAGGTTAAAACTTGTGACACATGTCAGCATCATGCAAACCTCATCCACGTGTCACCCACAGAATTTCATACAACGCAGATAACATGGCCATTTCAACGATGGGGACTGGACATCATAGGACCCATCACGCCAAAATATTCTGCAGGGCATAGCTTCATTATTACCACTACTGAGTATTTTGCAAAGTCGGTAGAAGCTGTCCCCCTGCGGAAAATCACATCCCAACAGGTATGCCATTTTATCTTGGACAATATTGTAACTAGATTTGGTCTACCAATGACTATTGTGACTGACAATGGGCCACAGTTTAGTAGCGTAGAAACCAAATCCTTCTGCGATAACCTAGGCATTAGACAATCTTTTTCCTCCTCCTATTACCCGCAGGCGAATGGTCAAGCTGAAGAATCAAACAAAATAGTCATCAATCTGCTCAAGAAAATGCTCGACGACAACAAGAGACGGTGGCATGATAAAATCCTCTATGTGTGCTTTCGGCGTAGCATACTACATGTAGGACAGCTACAGGTAGTACACCCTATAGTCTAGTTTACAGATCTGAAGCAATGCTACCTCTCGAATTGAAAATTCCTTCTCTGAGAATGGTCCTCTCCACCATTATAAATGAGGCTCAACACACCGAGGCTCGGATAATGGATTTGGATTCAGTAGAAGAGAAGCGGATACAGGCTCTTGATACGATTGAGAAATATCAAGATAAACAGAGATAGAAACATCATCACAACCTTCAGCAGCGTTCGGTCAAGAAAGGAGACCTAGTCCTCAAAGCTGTGCGCGAGCCGGTAGGCAAGTTCTTCGCGAATTGGGAAGGTCCTTTCTCGGTGGTCGACACATATGGTAACGGAGCTTTCAGACTAGCAGACATCCACGGTAACGAAATACCGAACCCTATAAATCATGTATATCTGAAGCGGTATTACATTTAGCAGGATCTACAGCGCAAATAATCAGGTATGGCAGTAGTCGTCTGCCACGACGTAAAACTCGCACCAGGCATCCACTACGACATAAAACTGGCATGCCGTGCATGCGTCCGCCATGATGCTAAACTGGCAAGTTACCACCATCCGCTATGACGTAAAACTGGCACCAGGCATCCACTACGACATAAAATTGGCATGTCGTGCACGCGTCCGCCATGATGCTAAACTGGCAAGTTACCATCGTCCGCTACGACGTAAAACTGGCAATGTTGTACAGGTCCGCCAAGACGAAAAGCTAGCATCTTTTGCACACATCCCCCACGACGCTAAACTGGCACAGGTAAGTAGCCGTTTGCTGGGACATAAAACCAGCACAGCTTTGTCCTTGGGTCATGACACAAAAATGGCATCCACAGCACGGTCTGTTGAGACCATAAATCAGATATACTATCATCCGCTACAACGTAAAACTAGCACTTCTCGGTCTGCCCGGACTTTAAACTGGGACCATGGTCTGCTGAGACTTAAAATCAGTAATGGTAGTCTACCAGGACTTAAAAATGGGACTTACAGGATGCTACCATGTAAATCAGGCAAGCGTGATCATTTTTGTACCGCTGCACGACAGACGGGGTGGGATATTGGGACAATCCTAGTTTCGCCACCTCACTGGCATCCTACTGATTCCTCAGACGAGCTGAAAGGCATCTTACTGATACCTCAGAGATGCCGTCACTACGCCCTCTTAAGTGGTGGCACCTCTGAGAGTTCAGTCTCGCCAGTCGGAGCCCCGATGAAATCCTCGTCGACAACCACCTCGGGACTCTCCGTCGATCATCGCTATCGGACGCTAGCTTCGCAAATTCATCTGGCTGGTTCCTTGTCTAACCAGTTAGGGGCACTGCGTTTGATGCCTTTTGGCGAAGGTATGCAGGGCCAATCGTCAGGATTGACGGCTCCGCCCGCAGGCCCTGTTTTCTTCCCTTCTTTACAGCCCAATCGCTCTAGCTCACATCAGACGGCGCTCATTTCAACAGCTTCGCCCCTTGTTCACCTGAGCAATGGTGTCCTCTGCTTTCTTTTGCAGTTGCAGGTTACTTGCCTTGGAGAATGTCGTCCAAAGGTGCGTCCATCTGAGCGGTGAAGTACAACAGCGTGTTGAAATGGCTGCTCAGGTTTGCCTGACCATTTCTCATAAATCTTACCCTTGGCTCTTGTTTCCCTTCATCCCCACCACCCGCTTCTCATACGCAAAAGCTATATACGCAAGTATTCATTTTTCGCACTCACACCAGCAGAGATATCGCAGAAGTGACGCGCCACGCTCCTTTTGCACGCATTCCTGCTATAATCAATAACAGAGAAATCTCAGATTGATGCGCTACGCTCATCTGAAAGCATTCCTGTTGATATAAATGAGTGTACATTTCTGTGCGTACGAGCGTATTTCATGCTCCTACCATCATAACTCATTTTTGCATCTTCCCCGAACCTGTTTCCAGCTATATCCCTCTATCTCCCATACCTGCCGGTTTTGCTCTTCCATATTGGCGGGACAACACTTGAGTAGCCATGGATGGACGTTTTTCTTTCTTTTGTCAATTTGGTGTTTCGCATTCTTTGTCGACATCTTTCGGGCAAGCCCTCTAATCGTCCACAAAGAGGGGCCATTGAAACACCGTGAAAATTACAAGTTGGCCTTAGGCAAAGATTCGCAATTCAAGCAAGAGCACGCATCACCTTTGTTCAAGGCCAAGTTTACGCTCTATTACGCACGACAGCGTAATGAGCGTAATAAGCTCCAAAATAGTCGAAGGCAGAGTCTAGAGAAATAGTTCGACACTTTTTCTCGTGGCGTATGGATAACTTGTCTTTACGCTCATTATGCACGGCTGCATAGTGAGCGTAAATTAGACATTGTTTACGCTTCGCTACGCGCAACTGCGTAGTGAGCGTAAATTAGACATTGTTTACGCTTCGCTACGTGCAGCTGCGTAGTGAGCGTAATTTAGATATTGTCTATGCCTCGTTACATGCGGCTGCGTAGTGAGCGTAAGACAATTTTGAGCCTATTGTTTTTATACCATGTTACGCTCATATAGGCAACACAACGCGAATGAGTGTAATATAGCAAGCAATTGAAGCACGCTCAACATGTACCTACTTTTCACACGCACAACACGCAAACGAGCATGTTGTGCGTAGTCACAGTCTGACTTAAGATGGTCATGTCAATAGAAGCCAAAATATTCGGGACCCACGTCAAGGTTGCACCTTTTTATGGGACCTAGCAGCCTATAAATAGGCCAGTCGGCAAGGATACAAAGGGCAGCAGAAAATCAAAAGGGCAGGAGCATTTTTTGAGCAAGGAAGCACTTATCACCTTGAGCAGAGAAATAAAGAGCAACCTTTTGGCAACTGCCGACAGCACCATCCTTCAGCAAGAACAGAGCACAGTGCGCTTGAAGCTCAGCAACAAGAGAGATCATTCCTTTGGGGAAGATACAACTTTCTCCATTAGTGATTGCTGCGCTGAGCAGAATCTACTCGAAGAAAAGAAGCAGAACGGGAAGTGTGAGATCGTCTCGCCCATTTTGCAGACTCTACCGGTCAGAAACAGTTGATCGGCAGACCTCAGAGCTTGACCATCCTTGCATCCTAGCTTTGGCCTACGAGGTAGATCTGACTTCTGTCTGGACAGTTTCCTTGTTGTTTTGTGCTCATTTTCGCATCAGATTATTGGGGGTCTCTCCCATTTTAACGTGACATACAAATCATACATTCTTTCAAAAATCGAAACATAGATCTTTGAAAATCACGCATTTCTCTCCTGATTAGCATCTTTTCTGCGTGTTTAACGTTATCATCGTAGCGATCCATCCACGTCATTTTCCTCCCATTTCACGATCCCTCAAATCAAATCGAAACAACGCAAAGATCCGTAATCTTCATCGTTTTACTGACCCGTAAGTCCCTGTCTGATCGACAAGACCATTCAGGGCGCCACGGATTCGCTTTTTCTAGCATAGCCCTCGCACGAATCCGTGGTTAAAACTGTACACACAGAACTTTGGTCGGTATTTCTAGCTGCCGACGTTTTCTGTCGTTACATTAACCATGCATACATATCTTCCTAATAGATGAGCTTTTAAAATCACTACTAAGACTATGTGATTTTTTGAAAATCTTGATTGTTCTTTGTTTTCCATTGCTTGAAGTTTTGGAATTTTAAAAATCATATTTTCTAAACTCCATTCAAATATTTGTACCAAATGAAACTTGGATTCTTTATAAAAGAGCGCGCAACCATCCATGTTGTAATTTCTATAATATGCTAATCTATACATCTAAAAGAAGAACTTTTACAAGAACCTTTTTTCTTATAAACACTTATGTATCCTATATTTTCCAAATCTAGTTGGAATTGATATAGAAATTCCTATGGTAAGACTTCTTGTAAGCACAAGACATTAGCATCCAAATATTTTAACTATACTAAAATACATGGTTATCGATATCCATGCTAATCCAAGGCCCATGATGGACATAGTAGATATTGTTTCTCATTCACTAGGAATCTTCCAAGCATGTTGTATGTTGCAACTTTCACTCTCATTCTTGGATTCTTGTCTAGATTGTTTCTCTTCATGAGTATCATATTGCTTGTCAAAATGAGATTTTGAGTCCCCTTTTTATTTTTCCCTATGTTTTAATTATAGGATGGATTAATATACCATTTTCTTGGTGGTTGAAGATTGTTCTATTTCTTAAACTAATTCTCCAACTAATACATAAACTGATCTTTAACTAATACATTGACTAGTGATCAACTACATTAACTAAATAACTATATTATCTAATTTTAGAGATATATAATTAAATTACCTAATTTTTAGTAATATTTAGCTATATTATTTTTGATGACCTTTCTACCCCTCTTAAGAACATTGACTCTGGTAGTATAACTAATGACATGCCATAGTGATTTTAAGACTATCTGTAAGGGTTATGTACTAAATCTTAAAGCCTAAAATGTTGAATTTATAATATCATTGAATTATAAGGTGTCCTAATGATAAAATAACCTCATCATTGAGCTTAGAAGTGTAAAAAAATATTAGAAATGACTATTCATATGTTGAAAATGGACATCATATGCTTGAGTTGTGTGAAAATTAAACTTTTAAGAATCTTGAGGCAATATAGCAAGCAAGGAGTAAAAACTAATTTTTTGGATTCCCTAGGATGGATCTAACTTCACCATTAAGGTGAGAAGGTTGAAATTTATAGGAAACAACTCTTTATTTTTGAAAAAAGATTTCCAAAATCAAACATTATGGCTTCTAGAGTCTAAGTACTTTGGTGTGAAAAATGAGACTTTTTAAGAGGTCACCCATCCCAATTCTACTATAGAGTGAGCATGCTTAATTGTGGAATTGTGTCTCTATTACTACCACCATAGCAAATTCTAATTTTGAAAACTATTTTTACATGTTCATAATTTTTAACTGATAATTTAATGATGAAAAATTGAATTTTTTGTTAATTGACGAGAATTTCAAATTTTTTCATCAATTGATTGATAATTAAAAATTTTATGTCATATAACGGAGAATTTGTGGTTATTGGTTGTGCTGGAGGTGGTTATCGGTGGCACTCGAGGTAATGATTGACGACATTGGAGGCAATGATAGGTAGCATGGGAGGTAGTGATGGGCAACATAGGAGGCAGTGATGGGTGGTGTAGGAGGTGATGATGGGTGGCATGGAAGGTAATGATAGATGACATGGGAGGAAATGATGGGTGGCACTAATGGTAGTAATGGGTAGAACTGATGGTAGTGATGGGTACTGTTAGAGGTAGTTATGGGTGGCATGGCACATGGTAGCCAGTGTGGTAGGGTTAAGCAATGATGGCCTTCATGCTGTTGTAGGCACAAATTGCGGACTAGGGCAAGAAGTGAGGGTTTTGAATTTAGGTAGGCAGTAGAAGGGTAGTGTAGCAAGGCACGATGGTTCAAGGTGCAAGTGGAAAGTAGCATGATTTAATGCCCTTGGGGTTAGCCTAATGGCCAATCCTTATCTACTAGCCATGGCTACTATAGCTAATCAACTGTGGCTAAATCCAACAACATGTCTGGTCATGGTGACCAATTGTAGTCCTTTCAATGGCTTGTGGCACTGAAATATTTTTTTATTTTTATTATTTTTTTGTGGTAGGATGAGGGTGGCAAATGATAATAGGAGGTGGAGGCAGTGGCATAAATAATGGCTAGTACATTGAAGGTGAAGGTGAGGTTTTTTTTTTTCTTTAGCACTTGGCCTAGGCTTACGCTTCCATCATAGGCCTGAAATACCCTTACAAGGCAAGAACAACTCCTATAGGGCCAATGTAGTTCTTGCAAGGATAGCATAGCCCATTCAAGGCCATCGCGGTCATTTAAGGGTAGTTTACAAAATTTTCTTATTTTTTTATTATTATTTTTAAATGGATTTTTAACGTCAAGGCAGGGTAGGGGTGGGGGAGGGGTTAGGGTTTGAGCCCACAACCTCCTAGTTATATATATGTATTTTTTTAAAGTAAGGGGTTAGGGTTTAAACCCACAACTTTTTATTATTATTTTATTCCACCTTGCCTTGGTAGTTGATGTGGTGGTTTCACCGATAATAGGGTAAAGGTTTGGTATGAGCAAATAGTGATTCTATGTTAATTTTTGATCCTAAAATTTTGACAATTTTTCTGAAATAATAATTTAATATTATTTTAATGCATGCATAATGAAAAAATTTAAACATCAATATCTCCCAAACCATATGTCCAATTGAGACAAAATTTATACTATTGGAATCATCTCGATGAGTAGTATGCATTAGACATAGTTTTAGGGTTCAAAAATGAAGTTGATTTTTCATGAATTAAAAGGAAAAAACTAGCCTATTTTGTTAAATTGACATTTCCAAGCTGACAAATGGTAACTTGGAATCTTATAGATTACTTGGATAGTGAATTTCAACAAAACAAGATCAGTTTAGGTCATGGTTACTAAATTTTTTAAAACAAAATTAACAATGATCCTAATCAATTGATAATTATAGTATTAAGATGGGTAATAGTTTCCTAGACTAGTGTATCATTATCTTACCAAAACCTCTTGTAATTGATGAATTTTGATGAGGTGTGATCAAATCTTTATCAATTAATGATATCCATGAAAGGAAACTTTGTTGGTTGCTAGAATCTAGATGCCTAATCCATTGTTTTTGAAGTCAATGGAAAGGTATCTTCTAATTTCCATCACAAACATATGGTACATCTAGTGACAATCAATGGCTTTCTATGTGTTGTGGCTTCAAGGTTTATCATCCAATTCATGTTGTATCCAGCCCATGATTTTGCATGATCCTAGCATCGTGGTTTACTTTGATACTAATTATGACATTCCATCCCTGGATGTCATGGAAAATGTCAAATATATGATATATTAGACATGATGAGTATAAATAAAATATACCAAAAGTGAAATATAAGTGATATTCAACATTATGTATAGAGGAAATAATAGAAAAAGTGTAGAAATAAAAAGTAAAAATGCTTTATTGATATAGAAAATTTTATTTAGATCATGATCTAAGAGTGTTCCTTGGGGTTTTCTTCCTTTGACATCTATCCCTTAGAGGAAATTCAACACTACCACCATGGTTAGGCTTATAACCTAGCTAGAAGTGTTGGCTAGTTCACTTCCTGTCCTACTTCACTGAGCTTCCTATCACTTGCCTATACTAGCTTTGCCATCCTATGACTTGCCTGTACTAGCTCTGTGATTCCATAACTTGCTTGTACCAACTCTATCATTCCATGTTGGCATGACCTCTAACCCTGGGTATAAATGTCTTAGGTCAAATCCCCAACAATTACCTTAAGAGACATTTTCATTATTACAACATGCCCTTTTGGGTCTAAATTACAACTACCCTTTTGAGTCTTGTTAAGATAACAATAACACTTGTTATAAAGAGACACCATCTTCATTAGCTAGCAACATCATTTGGAATGGGGATGTGACACCAAAGAGATAAGGTGTCACAAATTTTTTCATGTTACACATTGATTGCTAAACTATGGTTATGTTATGATTATAGATGGCACCAAGACCAAAATGACTATAGGAGGGAGGATCATCACAACCAAGGGACAAACAACCTAGGACTTGAAGGGGCCGACAAGAATAGGCCTAGGATTAGCTAGAAGAAACCCATGCAATGGAAAATTTTCAAGAATAGCTTGAAGTAAAATGTTTTTGATAGATTCTTAAAGAAGATGACGTGAAAAAGAAATCGTAGTATGGGAAGACACCAAGATTCATACCGAGGCTTGAAGTTATAGTAACACAAGCCTACCTTGACACCATCAGGCATTGTGATATCCAACATTTAGTTCTCTAGGAACTAAAATTTGGACCATTTTTCGAGCATGTCCTAGTAAAGGTAAATAAATAATTGTAAACCTATCCCATGTGGCCAATTATCACTTTCAATGGGAAGTGGTACATGGAAGAGATATATTTCTTTTGGAACAATAGAAAGCTAGGTTCTACTATGAAAATCAAAGAAATAATTGGTAGAGGTGTCTACATAAGCTAAGTTTAAGGCCAAAAAGAAGTGGACTTAGTGGTGTTATAGGTTCGACCGTAAGGAATTTAGCATGCTCACACTAGTGGAATGCATATATCCAAGATAGCATCCTATCACCTGAATCCGATGGTGAGGCCTAGTAAGGTGACTACCTTCTCCAACCAAGCATGTGCTGCATCAAGTAGGAGATTTCCACTGAACCTTCCACAATTGATCTATTTAGAGATTGAGAAGAATTTCAAAGAAAATAAATGTGGAAGAAAAACCCTACCTTTCCCATGCCTCATCTAAAAACTTTGCAAAAGGTCAAGGATCATCCATTATGCCAATGACACAATCATGCATACTTCTATAGACTCATGATCTAAAATGATAAAGGAAAAGATACCTACCATCTCTAAAGAAGAGGAACAACACCTACCACCTCCACCAACTACTTTAGAAACAAAACTGGAGGCCCATGTAGCCATTGAGCACTTGCATGAAATCTAAAAATAGCTCTTGTGTGAGTAGGAGTAGTGAGCAGAAACAAATGGTGAAGACCCATCTATATATCAACCTGTGATGAGTCACCTTAATAAGGTGGCTTGAACAATTAGCCAAATGGAAAGAGATGGATTGATATTCTCTATCGAATGTACAAAACTACCCACAAGATCAAATCCTAGTGCCCAAGAAATGATAGTGTCTTTATCTCAACACCACTTATTTCCAAAAATATTTGGGAATGCTACCTCCTTTTTGATGGGCTTGAAGGAGGGAAAGGGGGCAACTATATTGGTGATGTAGCACTAAGGGTAGGAGACTATTATAGAAGTAGTTGTTGACCAAATTTTAGAGGAACTCAATGCACTTGTCGTGTCTGTACCAGACATATCTACAATTTGAGATTTGCAGACATTAATAGGAATGGCTAGTAGAAGATTTAGTGTAGCCTAGAATGAAGAATTGTTAGACCAACTAGTGGGGATCAAGAAATTAATTTTGGACATTTTAAACTTTTTAGACAACATTACTGTAACTTGGTCAAAGTTTCTTGAAGTAAAGGGCAAGTGCAACATCCAAACGGAGCAAGTCAAAATGGCTCAAGCACAAAATAAATGCTTGGCTATGAAGGTTGTTGAACTACATGCCTATTTTGCTGATCCTGCACTCCTTATCTCTATAACAAGTAGATATGAAGCTTTTAAGTGGCTTCAAGAACAACTAAACAAGCTAAGGAGGGAATGGTAATGACCATCTTCAATGAGTCTATAGTAGAAGCCAAAACCTACTCAATTCAAAAGGACTTGGTTTAGATGTGCCAAGGAAATTAAACACTAATTGTAAAACATCATTTCCTGCAAAATGTTGATGCACAGAAATAACAAATGCTAGAATTTATTCATCAATAGCAATTGTAGCTCCCTAAGATAAACATAGAATTGAGGAAATTGGCCATGAAGTATCATAATTTGTTTATGAAGAAAGTCTCGACCTTATGGAAGAAATATTCATGAGATTGTTGCTTGCAAAAATGAGGCTCTCAAATTTCAAAAAGTCAAGAATCATTATAGAAAGCAGGTTAGCTTCTACAAGGAAGTGAATAAGAAGCATATCCAAATGTCTAAGGAAAAAGTAAATGAGGTCACCTAGCAACTCCAGTAAGAAAGAGAGATTTAGTAGCCTATCATTAATGGAATATATGCCTACAATAAAGTGGAGATTCACTTAACAGAGTTGCAAATCAAAGAAATGATAGATAATATGGAATTGGCCAATCACTGATATGTGAACCTAGTGATGGTAACTACTGAATGGTCATGGTCAAAACTCAAAAAGTATGTGGTTAGCTCATACTTACTATACAAGGCTAAGTGAAAGCATCACAAGTATATCAAGCAAAGCTTGAGATGACAAACGCTAAACTCAAAATTCTTAGGGTACAATTCAATGATCAACAATCAATTGCCGAGAACCTAGCTAAGAGAATGAATGATTACTAGGAGATACAAAACATAGTCAAGGCATTCAATATTAAATCCAAGAAATTAGCTACCTAGTTTATTAATGTGAAAGAGTTATTCCCAATAATTCCCTATCCTTGGGATGTGCCCATTCTGACCCACATTGCTAAAGCTATGTGGACCATGCATAATCCTAGGAGTAAGAAGGAAAAAAATGAAAGCATTGTTGGATGCTTTTCGCCTCTAGCTATAAGTTGTAGTAGTAGCAAGAAAACCACAACCGCCTTAGCCACTACACATGCCTAAACACAGTGAAGGTCCTTTAGAGCCCTATAAACCTCCACCACTTGAGACTGTTTTATATTCTTAGCTGACTTCATGCCATTAGAGGACATGTTATCCAAATATTTAGAGTCATGTCATGGTGTTCACTTTTTTGGCATGAACATCAAAATTTTTTGTAGTGTGTTGATTTGAACACTTAGGCACTCAATTTTGTGAAGTCAATTTGTTAAGTCTAGAGTTAGTCAATAGTCCCATACCTTCCCAATTTTTTAAAGAAACTCAAGGATGAGTTTTCATTTATTCATGGGGGTATCATGAGTTGCAAATTGATTGAATCAATGAGGCCCTATTGACTAGGCCCTATCAAAGAATTCTTTCATGCATCGATGTGGCCTTGTCTATTCTTGCCTATCAATACATGCTAACCTATAGTATTTAGTCATTAGTAAGTCATAGTGTAGCAAAGATCTTGCAGTTTTTCAATTTGAAAGTTAAAATATTTTCCCAAGTGCCCATAGTAGGAGTCATTCAATGTATAGATCTTTATTCAAGCATGATTGTACTTGAGCATGACAGTGTATGTGGCAATAAAGATAAGCTTCTTAATAAACCTTGTAGAATTTTAGATAATTTAGATATTTTATTCATGCATTTGATGCTTTCAATTATTTATTCAATGCTATTTAGTAATTAAGCTAATTAAGTAATTAAGTGAGATAAGCTAAATAAATTAAATACAAAAGTATGACCACTTTGAGTGTAACATGTATTCACTTAGTAATCCTAGCAATGTTATTGATTGGTATGCCCAATAGCACTTGGTAATCTAGTAGTGGATACATGGGTTTAGGATGTGTACAGAATGTGGGACCATATGCTTATGTTAGGACTACATAGAGATTAGTTAAATAGTTCAATTAGATTAGTTTTCAATTTACTTCATCTTTCTCTTTAAGCATCAAAATCATAAAACATAAAATGACAAAAATCATATACCTTGATTACACTTAACCATACCGTTGTGCTTCACAAGTGTAACTGAGAAGACAAGGAATGACCATTAGGGAAAGGTTTAGTTCATAGAAGACTAGTGTACTAGAAACTATAGAGTCCATGGAATTCAACTAGATCACACATGAGTGCTTTGTGATTTTTATGGTTGGATGTAGGGATACCCTCAACTACTCATCAATTATTACTTTTTTCAATGGCTACCTGAGTTTGTTGATGAGTCTTAACTTATGTAGATTGATGATGTTTAATATTATTTTATTAGTTAAACCATTTGAAACTTAGAAAAATTTTCCATCATAAATCATAAGTTTCTTTTGGTGTTAGAAAAATTTTTCATCATAAACCATATATTTGTGGCCCCCATGATGTAAACCTCACCTTTAGTAGTTGAAGGGTCAAAGAATGAGTTGAATTGGACAAGTGCTTAGGAATTTTTGATTTTAGGAAGGTTCTAGGCTTCAAAAAGTTCGAATTATGAGGCGAATGCAATAATTAGGCTAAGTTCCATTGCATATGTATACTATTTTTGTGCTACATTGATGGGGATGAGTTAATTCATTGAGCTACAGCAATAGGGATGCATCAATGCATCTAGAAACAAAAATTTTCATTTTGAAAAATCTAAGGAAAGAAAGAGAGTTTTGCCCTGAAATTAGGGTTTAGAGGAAGCTAGAAAAGCCCATATTAAGGAAAAAACATTAAATGGGGCTTGGCATATAGTTGGAAAAGGAGATTTGGTTGAAGATGAATCCCAATGAATGAAAAAACTAGATGTTATGTGGTGAAAAATAGTAGGTTTGAGTACAAAATGGCTAAGGGATAGGAAAATTAACCATCCAAGCCAAGGAGTATGCAAGTGGGTCATTCCCATAGTAGGATCATGCCCTTAATGCCCTTGCATGTCCTCATATACTAAGAAGTTTGTGGATCCCAAGGATGTTGAATGGTTATGAATTGTAAAAATCTGAATTACCTAAGATACCACCAAAGAATCAAAACACCAACAAATGGTCACATTGATAAAACATGACAATAGGCAGTGAGATGGTGAATGGATTTGAAGTGATAGAGAGAGAGAGATGAAGTTTCCTACTCCAGTCACATGAAGTCCTTGTGGAGTTCGTGATTATTATGATTGTGGAAATGTCACATCCATAGGTGGAATCAAGACCATTCACTTCTAGTGGCTTCACATCAACACGTTGAGATCATTCGATTCCCCAAAGCACACAGACATCCTAACAATCATACATTATTCCAAATAGAGAAGAAAAGAGAAGTAGTAAGTAAAGAGGATCTTAGTTAAAGGTGTCCCTTCAGGAATAGGTAACATGTCATTCTAGCCCCATAACTAGTTCTTGTAGCCCATTATTTACTCTAATGGGTGTGCTTTGAATTCCCATGTTTTTTTTTGTTTTTATGGAAACCACACCATGCAAAGATATTACTTCATGTTATTGATTGATAGTAGGAATGATGAGGAATAAATGAAATTACCCAAAAACTCCGAACAATCAACAAGTAAAAAAAGTGATAAATTCCTGAAAGCCACATCTTTTCCAATTCCACTTGATTTGTTCTAAGTCTGGGAGCACCAAGATCACAAGTTCATTCAAAGTTATTTCTAAAAAGGATCCCCTACTTCAGAAACACAAGAGATAACATGGATGGATGGATGTCATGAGGTTACTACCTAGTACCATGAGAAAACCAATGTCCCATTAACTAATGTCAAAATTCAATGATGAAATCTAGTCATTAAGCAATTAATTTAGGTAATAGACATCAAGGGATCTTCCAACAATCACCAATTTAATTTGAAATCAAAGTATTGATGATAATAAAGAAAATGAAGAAATTTAAGAGAAATTCAAATAAGATAAAATATAGAAAATTTTTTAAAATATTTATGAAAATAGAAAACATATGAAAAACAATGCAAAACAAAACATTTAACAAAAATAAGGAGCCACTTAATAGAATATTAGCATGGATGGCTCTCTCTCCCATGACTAAGTTGGAAGGGGGAGATTCAAAAGATCCAATAGTTGTTTTCGGTTTGAAGAAAGGTTTAAGTTGTTGGATATTAACCAAAAATTTCTTACTTGGGCTATCAAGATGATATATCATCACAGCCCCAGATCGAAAATTTTCATATACAATGTAAGAACCTTTCCATATCATTTGAAATTTGGTACATCAAGATACATAAATGGGTTCTAGTAGAGCACTTTATCTCCTAGTTGAAATTTTAATTTTCTTATTCTAAGATCATGGTTTTGCTTATTATGTGCCTTGTGCACTTCATTTAATGATAGGGCTACCAATCTATTCTCATCTAGTATGTTGAGATTCATTAGTCTTTCTCTTTGGGCTATACTTAGGTCCAAGTCAATATCACAAATTGTTGAATGTGTACAAAGCTCAGATTGGATGGGAAGTATTGGAAGTTTCCCATACACTAACTCATAGGGAGAGTAACCAATAGGAATTTTCCATGTTGAATGGTAAGCCCAAAGAGCATCATTAAGGTTATTTCTCCAATCCCTCCTATATTTACTAATTATACATGTTAGTATTTTGGTAATTTCCCTTTTGGTGACCTCAGCTTAACTACTGGGTAGGGGGTGGTATGGAGCTATTAGTTTATGTTTAGCCCTTAAGTGTTGCATGAACTTCTAAAAGGTAACACTAGTGAAGTATTTTCCATTGTTTGAAATTAGTGCCTGTGGCATACCAAACCTATTTACAACATCTTGTTGTACAAACTAGGCCATTGAAGATGATGAAAAGTTAGTGATGGCTACAACTTCCACCCATTTGATATAGTAGTCAATAGCCACAATGATGTAGGTCTTTTTTTTAACATGGGGTTGATGGGCCCCATAAGGTCAATCCCCTAGATATCAAAAGGCTCCAGTGGTTGGATCCATTGTTGAGGCCCTTCCATACACATGGTCATCCCTACATCACATTTTCATCTATTATAGGAGAAGAATAAGTGATGGGAATCCCTAAATATTGTAGGAAAATAGTATCCTNTATATATTCTTGTGATCCCACTCCTATAGCATTTCTTATGTGAGTAGATAGGAGAGGATGTTGTCATACTAGTTTGTGTCTTTGGGAGTTTGAGAGTAAATAGCACCAACAAACAGAAGTTCATTAAAAAATTAATTAGACAATGATCTCTCATCCTCTTTGCTATCCCATCTTAATTAAGACAAGTGATTAGCCACCATATTTTTAGTTCCCTTACAGTCAACCATTGTTAAGTCAAACTTCTAAAGGATCACTAGTTAGTGTATGACATGGGGGTTTACTATCAACCTGTTCATCAAGAACTAGATGGTAGTATGGTCAGTGTGCATAAAAATTTTGTATCCAAGCACATAGTGCCTAAATTTCTCTAATGCATACACCACTACCATAAGATCCTTTTTAGTGATGGTATAGTTGAGTTATGCACCAACTATGCTTTTGTTTGCATAGGAGATATATTATGGATGTTTTTGATCATCCATCTATGTAAGAACCATCCCCAAGACATAATTGGATGCATCCATAATGATGTATGATGACCTAGACCAATCTAATGTTTGTAGAATTGAAGTTTCTATGAGTTTTTTCTTTAACTATTGGAATATATTTTCACATTTCTTGGTCCAAAAAAATAGTGCATCCTTCTTTGTAAGTTCTACCAATGGCTTAGTGATCTTTGAGAAGTTTTTGATGAAGCACCTGTAGTAACTAGTATGGCCAAGGAATGACCTCATGTCCTTCATGCTCTCTAGTTGTTTGATTATCCCTTGGATGATTTTTGTCTTTTCTAGGTCTACTTTGATCCCTTTGTTTGAAATTTAATGTTCCAAAACAATGCCCTCTTGAACCATCAGATGGCTATTTTGCTAATGGAGCCTCAAATTAGTTTCTACACATCATTGAAGAAATTTCTTTAGGTGCTTCAAGACTTGCTCAAAGGTATCCATGTAGGTAGAGAAGTCATTCATGATGATTTCTATCCTGCTATCGATTTGTTGTTAAAAGAAGCTAAGGATCAACTGTTGGAAAGTGGTAGGAGAATTACATAGGTCAGAGGGCATCTTTGTATATGCAAAAGTTCCCCAAGAACTTGTGAATTTTGTCTTGGTATTGTCCTCTAGTGCAATCCAAATTTTCTTATAGCCACTATAACCATCCAAAAAGCTATAGTGACAATGCCCCATGATAGTATTTAGCACTTGGTCCATAAATAACAATGGAGAATGATCTTTGTGAGTGGCCATATTCAATATTCAAAAGTCTATATATACTCTCCATTTTTCTTCTTTCTTTGGCATAATAATAAGTGAGTTAACCCCCTTACTATCTACACTAGGGTAAATAAACCTACCTTTAAGTTGTTTAGTTTCCTCCTTGATAATTTGCTTGAGTTTTGGGTTCAAGCATATTTGCAATTACCTTTTTATTTTCATGGGGGAATTTGCATATATTCTATGCTACCATATTTTTGGATTGATTCTTACTAACTCATGATACACCCAGGCAAAGGCTATTGGCCATTTATCCAAAACTTCCATCAATTTTTTCTTCTGTATTAGAGCAAGTGTGACATTGATAATGACTAGATTGTCATTGTTTCAGAAAGCATATTTCATTCTTGACGGCAGAGATTTTAGCTCAAAGGGCTCTTGCTTGAAAGTTTTAGGGATCTCCAATTTTTCCTAGTTGATTTCATTTTGTTCAGGAGAGAGTTGGCAATGGATTTGCTCCAACTTGTTCATGATTTCAACATATGAAATTGTTAGCCATATTATTTATCTAGCCTCATTATCTATTGTTAGCCATTAAAAACCTTCCTATTTAGTGGTTTCCACACACAAGAACCTCTAGATCTTTGTTGTCTCTACACATTGATTACATGCTTAAAGGAATATGCCTTTAATGATTCACATTCTTTGCATGTAATGGCACCTTGTGTTACTATATGTAATGCATGGAACTCTTTACTTTACAATATTTTCAAACTTAATTTCCTTCAAAATTTTCAAGGAAAGGTCCTGAATTCCAAACTTGGTATCAATAGTTCTTAGCCATGCTCTACCCATGATGATAGAAAAGTCCCTTTTGTAATTCTCTACATGGACCACTAGGAAGTTGATAGGATAAGATCACCCATAAATAGTGGTCATGATATCTTCAAACAATCCTAGAGGGAAAATGATGGATTGATCTATCAACTCTAATTTAATGTTGCTCTTTCTTACTGGAGGTAGGTTCCAAGATTTGTAAATTTCTTACAAAATCAAGTTAACTTTGAAATCTAAATCCAAGAAAGCCTTACATGGTTCATTTTCAGTGATTCAAAAATAAAAAAGATGACTTCCATGGTCAAATATCTTCGTGGAAAGATGACTAGCCTTGATCCAATCTATGATCACATGGGTAAATATAATGGTATGAAATTGGAAAGTTCTTTGATTTAAAGGTTGCTTGATGGGACATTCAGAGGTTGAAGTGCTAGGGTTAATAGTCATAAGTATTTATGAGGGCTTTGTAGGAATCTTGGTTCTAAAGAATAACCTCTTGCAAGACTCAGATTTAGGACCACTTAGCTAAAGAGCCAATTGTATAATTACTACCCTTTTAGAATTTCTTTGTTGTGCTGGGGTAGGTATTTCAACCTACATGGATGAAGTAGGTGGTAAAGGAGCTAATGGTGGTGCTGTAGGAGATGGATGTTGAGAAAGATAGAAATGGAATGAAGATTATCCCCTTGAGGAAGGGTCTCTATAGTACTCTTGAGAGTAATGGTGATATGGAAAGGTAGCATGATTGCAAAATTCACATGGAGAGACTAGGTATTGAACATAGTACCCATTAGAATATGGTTGGCAATAAGGGTACTGCTACCTTGGAGGTGGCATGCCCCACAACTATGGATGTTGTCATTTTTGATATTATTCTGGAGGTTGAGGTGGCATTTCACCCAAATAGTAAGCTTCTTGATGGAATTTTTGCCAATAGTTCCCTTATGGATAAGGTAACCTCTTTGGTGCCTATTGTTTTCTCAATCTTGGATTTAAAGCATACATCCCAAATTCTTGTAAGTGTGACTATATGGGGTAATAACCCTTGAAATGTTTGTATTGATAGATCTTACATCCATCATCATCAAATTTGTAATCTACAACCTCCTCTACTACTACAGCTTTGCCCTTAGCTTTATTATGTTCACACTCAAGCTCCTTCTTCTTCCTTCACTCATGACCACTACCTCATTAATCTCTATTTTCCTCTACAATCTTTAGAGTAGTTTAGAATTTCTCATCCAAGGATTCACACATTTTACAAATATTAGTTGATATTTTAGTAGTAGATTTTCGGATCAGTAGGGGTTTCCTTTGCACCACTTAATTAAGTGATGCCTCCTCCTCATTTAAACAAAAAGGACCTCTGTTTTACAGATGGAGGGTTCTCTATTATATTATTTTGGACATTTTTTTTATTTAGCTCTTCTTCCTCTTTGGTCACTTCTTCAATGAGTTATTCATTCTGATGAGCCCTTATGTTAGAAAGTCTTCCTTGGGTGTAGATTCGAAGGATTCTCCTAGTTTTAGTTCTGAGCACATTTATGATATGGTGTAGTTTATGCCATTGATAATATTCATGACCTAGGCAGTAGTGCAAGAAAGACTGGTACCTACCCATAGTTGCATCCAAGGATGCATGATGGTCATGTTTTCACTCATAGATTTGCCTCCTCAAATTGAACACTCTTCAGTGCATTTGGTATTTTTCATTAAACAATTCCAACATCGTACTCCATTTCCAAATATATTTTAGTTCTAGGGACTGATAACAACTTTCGTTTTCCTTTATGAGTGTTATTAGGAACATCTTTAGCTTTTATGATTCATTTTTCACATTCTACAAGCTACAAGCATCATGGAAGGCTTGCAGCTGATTTATGCAATCTGAATTGTACCACCCCTTAAACCTGGGGATATTATTCATATCCAATCATTTGATGAAACTATCCTTTAAGTTTCCTAGTTGGAATCCTAATAGCCTTTGAAATATTTAACATGTTTCTTTTAGCCAACAGGGGCTCATCATAGTGATAGCTATCTCTGTGGCCCCTATCATGGCCATGATGCATATGATAAGTCTTGTTGTACCTTCATTCTCTATGATGTTCATTCCTTTGTTGCTCATGCCCATGGTGTTTATTTTCTTGATGGAATCTATGATCATCCATATCCCACCATTTATCTTCATTATGATTTTTGTTGCCTCTTCTTCTCCTATCATAGTTAGAGGAAGAATATAATGAGTATGATGATGAAGATGAAGAGGAAGGTGAATTGGCATCAAAACGATGCTTACTACCTCCTCTTCTTTGATCCATATCGCAATCATCATGTTTGTCGTTCTCCTAGTGCTTTTCATTGTTCTTAAGTTGATTACCACCTTTTGAGATCCCTTGATCTTAAGATCCATTCTTTCCATTACCAAGGTTTTTCATAGTTGACTACAACCATTGGTTAATGGTATCCTCATCAAGGAGAGAAGAATAATTTATATATTGGAAGGCACTTGAAAATAAGTCCTTTCCTTCTTTTTATTTCTGCAAGAATAAATGGATAGAAAACCTTTTGCCTTTTGAAGCATCATATCTAGCTTCTATTTACTGATCTTTCTTTCATTAGGCTTTTGTAGGAAGATAATCCTAATAAGCATGGTCTTGAACCTCATGTCTACATTAAGTACAAAAATGCCCAAGTTGATGAGATTGTTTAATGGAATCACTAGAATAGATTAGTCAATAAGCAACACACTATTACCTTCCACGTTTTTCCATTGTAGCTACTCGTCCTAATGTACGATGAAGGTGTAATCCAAAGTGTAGACATTTGGATGAGTATAAAAAACATTTAACTATTGGGTAAGTGGTATCTTTTTGCCTTCATGCCTTGGATTGGATTTGCTTAGAAATGATGGTGGAGAGTCTTCCCTATAAGAAGAAGTCATATTAGTGATTATGTAAAAATAGTGTGCATTTGTTATTATTATTTATCTTAATGATATTAATGTTTTGTTCCTTTACAATTTAGTTAGAGGTTTTCACTATCTTTCCTATGTAGTGCACTTAACTAACTAAAGTCCATGGAAAAGGCACTAATGTTGAGCAGTGAGTATTTCCTATTCCCAACAAGATAAATCATAAGCATTGCACTAGTGATCTAGTGAAATTCTATGAACTTTAGTTTCTAAACAAACCAATAAGAAACGATAGTGATTTAAGGATGGAATCATTGTATTCTTGGCTTCACTTGTGTAAATGCAAGGATACAATTAAGTATAAGCTAAGGCACATGATTTATATTTATATTTTTATATGCTATTTGATTTAGTCTAAGTGTGGAACAAAAATAATTAATTGTGAATTAACTAATTAACTATCTAATGCCTTAATCTAATTATTCTAACATAAGAATCCAAGCCCACCTTTCATGCATATCCTAAATTTGTTAAAAATGTTACTAGGTGACCAAGTGTTAGGCTATTAGGCAAACCAAGCAATAACACCATTGGGATTACTATGCATTAATGATATGATAAAGGTGATTGTACTTATGTGTGATTATTAAGTGTATTAATTAAGAAAGGACATGAAAATTAAATGCATAAGCAATAAAGTACATAAATGAAAGCATTAAACTTTTCTTAGTGTTCCAAGGAGCTTCAAGAATCTCGTCCTTCTTGCCAACACATCAAGGTATTTAAGTATATTGATGTTTGAATAAGGATCTATACAATGCTTGAAGTTCTACTATAAGCATTTAGAAATATGCTAACTCTAGTGGAAGAGAACTATAAGAACTTCACTACTCTATTGACTTAACATTCATAAATGTGGTGGATGTGCACATTTATATAGGCAAAGATAAACATTGTGTTGATGCATCAAACCATGTGTTAATAGGAATGCATTGATGCATGCTTGTTGATGCAATCAATTGAGTGATTCATTAGTAGCAAAGATAAGAAGATTGAAAGAGGTAATGAGAAGAATAAAGCTAAGAAGGAACAATGTAAGGGAGTCAATGGTTAAGGAAATAGCTAATAAAAAATTTAGTGCTTCAAATGTGAAGAATGGGAACATAGGTAATGGGAATGTCCACTTTACAAGGAAACCAAGGGTAAAGATGTGAAAACCATGGAGGTGGAGAAGACTTTAGAAAAAGCTCTTTATAGAGGTACTCATAATGCTTCAAAAATTGAGGATGTTTCTAAATTAAATTCTTATGCATTCACATGGAATGTCAATAGAAGAGGTCATCCTGATAGAAAATTGTTTTTTGGGATTGTGACTAGTTGTTTGCTTACTAGGGAATGGATTTATGTTTTGATTAATGGGGAGCCCAAGAAAATGTTATTTCTTCTAAGGAAATTTCTACATTATTTTTTGTAGCTAATCCTCATCAAAGATCCTATAAGATGCATTAGTTGGCTAAATATTTTTTTCCAAGAGGTATGGGAACAAGCTACCTTGAAATTTAAACTTGGAATTTCTCATGATGTTATGAAGTGTGATGTGATTCCGATAGATTATACTAATGTAATTCTTAATAGACCTTGAAATTTTGACAATGATGGTTAGTTTGATGAAGCAAAAAATGTGTGGGGTTTTGCTAAACCTAATGTAATCCATGATTTGATTCCTATGATGGCTAAACAAGGGAGCAGCAAAGCTCACTTTATGCTTTCTTAATCCTTCTAGGATAGAAAGAATATATTAAGGAACATGATGAAACCATTTTTAGGTTGAACATCCTATAGGTATGCTAGTCTTGAAGGAATACTTTTTAAAAGTGTTTAAGGAGGAATTGCATGGATTACCATTGATAAGGAATGTATAGCATCATATTAACTTCATTCCTAGTGCTACCATTGCAAATAAGAGAGCTTACTGGATGGTACCAAATTAGAGGGTTGAATTAAAAAGGCAAGTAGAGAAGTTACTTGAAAATGGCTTCGTGACAAAATATATTTTACCTTGTGTAGTTCTAGGGGTGTTAGTGCCAAAGAAGGAGAGTGATGAATGGAAAATTTTCATTGATTCTAAGATAGTGAATAGGATAATAGTGAGGTATAGGTTTTTCATTCCAAGGATGAATGATATGCTTGATTTCCTTGCCAATTTGGAGATTTTTAACAAATTTTATTTGAAGAGAAGCTATCATAAAATTAGAATTAGGCCTAGTGATGGATGAAAGATATCTTTCAAAATACCAAATAGATTGTTTAGATGGTTGGTGATGCCATTTGGCCTCACAAATGCAATTTCTACAATCATGAGGTTGATGGATGATGTATTAATGACCTTGATTGGTAAGTATTTTATTATCTTTTTTGATGATATTTTGATCTATAGCTCTAATGAGTAAGAGCACTTAGATCAATTGAGGATGGTGTGCATTAAGTTGGAGAAGGCATAACTAGTGATCAATGTGAAGAGATGTCAATTCATTAAAAGAGAAATCGCATATTTGGGACATGTGGTTTCTAAAATCTAGATTCAAATAGAAGCTACCAAGGTGAACACTCTTAAGGATTAGCCAACTCCTAAGAATTTTTGCAAGGTAAGATTATTCCATTGTTTAACAGGTTTCTATCAATAGTTCATAAAAAATTTTAGTAGTATTTCATGATCTACGTTTGCTTTGTTGATGAAACATAAAAGAACTTAGATGGGATAATGAAACCCAAGGATCTTTGACTTATTGAGACCAAATATTACTATGAACCAATTCTTGCAATTCTAGATTTTCAAAAGTCCTTTTAGGTGGTGGTGGATGCAAGTAGACTTGCCATTGGTGAGGTAGTTTCACAAGAAGGTAGGCCTATTTCTTTTGTTTCAAAAATGTTGAATGAGTTTATTTATTTTGGTTCAAGCTGGAATAGAAATAGCATAGACATTAATGCCAACAATTTTATAGCCCACAATGTAAAAATATAGTATATATGAGAAGGAGTTGTATGCTATTCTTCAAGCAAACATTGAAGGAATTACTTATTATCCAAGGAATTCAAATTAATGATGGACCACAAAGCACTTTAATTTCTAAACTTACAAATGAAGTTGAGTGAAAAGCACGTGAAGTGGGTTGCATTATTACAAGAGTTCAATTTTATATTGAAGCACAAAATTAGGAAAGGTAATGTAGTGGCTGATGCATTATTTGGGATGCGCGTGATGCATTTTAGTGTACCTCATGTGGAAGGTATGGATGATTTTGCTTCTTTTCATGAGCATGATGTTAATTTGGGTAGTATTGAAGGAGCCTAAAAGAGCCATTCATGAATAGGATAAAACAATGGAGTAACTATCATATTCAAGATAAACTATATTTAAGAATGGAAAGGTATGTATTTCTAATTATGATTTTAGGAAAAAGATTTTGTTTGAAAATCATTGTAGTGTCATGGTTGGTTACATGGGTAGGGATAAAACATTATCTTGTTATGGTAGCAAATGTTGCAAAATTTTTGAGGAAGTGATTAACTTATTAGAAGTTCAAAGGAAGTAAGGATGTGTATGGACACTATATGCCTTTGCCAATTTACCAAGATTCATGGGAAAGTATGTCAATGGATTTTGTAAGAGGTATTCCAAAATCCAAAAGTGGAAATGATGTAATTTTTTATGGTTGACAAGTTCTCCAAGATGACAAATTTTATTCTATGCTAGAAGATAAGTGATGCTTCTAATGTTGTGTTGCATGGTATTCCTTTGAATATTGTGAATGAAAGAGACTCCAAGTTCACAAGTTATTTTTGAAGGTCCCTTTGGAAGATTTTAGAGAAAAATTTGAATTTTTATAGTTCATATCTTCCATTATTTGATGGCAAAATGAAGGTGGTGAATAAATCCTTGTTGAACATATTAAGATGTTTATGTGATGGACAAGCAAGTAGGTGGGAAAACTTGTTGTGTCATGCTAAGTTTTTACATAACAATGCTTTTCATGTTGCTATTGGTAAAAGCCCATTTAAGGTGAACTATAGGTTTTGTCCAAAGATGGTGAACACTTTAAAAAGCTTTGCTAGTGAAGCTTAACTTAGTGTTGATTTTGTGTAAGAGATAAGGGATTTCCATGCACAAGTAAAATTAAATATTGAGAAGAAGGCTAAAGAGAGAGTACTCAATAGGAATGAGGGTAAGCAAAATCTTAAATTTGCTATTGGTAACTTGGTTTGGATGCACTTCAAGAAGAAGCAATTAAGAGGTGTCAACTTTTGTAAATTGAAAGCCAAGAAGGTGAAAAATTTCAAAATCAAGGCTAAAGTTAATGATAATGCTTTTAAGATATGTATTTTTGTTTAGTGTTTTAGATCTTGTGCATTGTCATGGATGAGTTGATGAGGAGATCATACTTAGGTAGAGGGAAGCCTCTAGCACTTAGGGAGTCAATAAGCAAGAATATTTAATCCATTGCGAGGATCAATCTACTGATTATGCTATATGGATTCATAAGATCAAACTTGTTGAGTGGGGAATCACTTCTATCCCTACTCCCTTGTTCATTTGAGTTTACATTTTAAAGGGTGGTAGAGTTGGTATAGGAACACCTCTCTTGATTTCTATATGATTTGTATCACAAGTTGTTTTTGCAGGTTTTGAGCTTGAAGAAAATGTGGACAAATATGTCTTGTTAATGTGTATCTTATTGCGTTGATTTTGTTAATTGATAAATCCAAATTTTTTGTAGTAATGATATCATAGTTACAATATCATATCTATGATGTCCTAGATATGTTGTAGTATCACATGATACATTATCATATAAATGATATTGCGAGGTGTGTACCAACCTATAAAAGTAACACTTAGGTGCACAAATCTATAGTAGATTTGATAACAGAGTAGTAGAACTCTTTTAGTTTATTTTCATGATTTTAGCTTTTAGTAGTTACCAACTTGTGCCCACAGTGTGATGTTAAGAAATTGAACAAAGTCTTTATTCGAGTGTGATATACTTGGACACATTACATGACTAGAAATAAAGATTGAGATTACTTCCATTATTGCAAAAAAACTTAGTTTTATTTTTCCTTTCATTGGTTTAATGTTTATTGCTTTCATAGTTATTGCTTTACTTTCAATGCACTTTACTATTTTTGTTGTTAAGAAAAATCAGTATGACTAATCTTAAGCATGTAAGTGTAGCTACGTAGTAACCTAGTAGTAATGTCACTTGGTACACCTAGCAGTCTGGTACCTGCAAATCCTAGTAGATGTCCAAGGTGTGAATGGAAATCTAGTTCTAGGTACTGATTGCATAGGCTAGATTATATTTACTTACTATCACTTAGATTTAGAAACCATTACTTTTACTTCATGCTAGCAAGGAGTAATATGGTTAATACAAAATCATCTATTATATACCTCATTGTGAGTTAAAAAATATGCATTGAGTTCGCTAGCTCATATGGGAAGACAATGATCACAAAATCTAACCACTTACTTACATAATTACATTACCTTGTCTATGGAATTTGACTAGGATTGTGCATGAACACTCATATCTTGTATGATTGGGTGTTGGATACTCCACCGTTCATCATTGGCATTGTTGCTAAGATAAGTCAATGTTATGCTAAGTAATTAATTTTTCAATGTTCATTATATCTAAAAATTAAAGTAAAATATAATAACTATAAGTAAAGCACACTTCAACTCAAACTGTCTAAGAACTATAACATGGCTTTACATAATGATCAAACACCACCTACCAAAGAGACAAGAAGACACAGTGATAGAATTGTTAATGAAAGATGAATGAGGGATGCCAATGCAAATACAAATTACTTATGCTGATATTTGTAGTGACTAAAAATGTTAGTGGTTGAAAGATCGAGAGGTTATCAAGAAAACAGTTTAACCCCGGATCCATGCGAGGGCCGTGCTAGAGAGAAATGGAAGCAAGGCATCCTGAACGGTCTGGTCGATCAGACAAGGACTTAATCAGTGTATCCTAACTTGATGTAAATGTTTGTTTCAGAAGTGATACACAAGGAGTAGATCAATGATTAATAAATTAAAAATAGTTATGATTATATTAAGGAAATAACAAATCAAGTTTGGGTTAGAATGTGCACTACCCCAAAGGTTGCAGATTTGATTCTTTGCCTTGCTAAAAAGTGTACAATAGGTTATGCAACATTGGAGAGACACTGCTTACACCAAATAGTATAGTCACAAGTCTTCTGCTTGCTGCTCTATTTTCTAAGGTGCCAAAATGCTTTACTCACAAAAGGGATGTGTTTGGAGCCAACTGGGGGACTCAAAGGTAACCAGAATGCTCAAAATGCCAACTATGCTTCACTATGCTCTCTGAAAGCCAACTTAAAAGCCAACTGCGCCAACCAACTAAAAAGCCATACAACCAATGCAAAAAAAAATCCAACCCTTCAAGTGTTGTTTGCCGGGGTATTTATAGGGCTAGGATCATGAGAGAAATGTGGTTTCACTGCCACATGTCCTAGATCCCACAAGGTGCTAACATGTCTGTACCGTGTAGGTGTGCGATGCTGGATGTGAACTTTGTTATGTTGTGACTATACTGCTAAGATTGCATATGCCAAAATATAGTGTGCTAACAATGTGAGAAAAATGGAGTCTATGCTTCAGGACTATGTCTTCCCTGTTCTTACAAGTAGGGTCAAGCATATGAACAATTTTTTGGGAGTTGACAAGGGGTATGCAAAAATGAAGTAAAATTTTTTATTTCGCCAAGGAGATGCTAGGGCGAGAAAGATTGTTGCCAATAAGTTCTAGAGCTACTTGAAGTCTTCTTGATGCTTTTGTGCTAGTGTTGCACTACTTAGGCTATTGAACACATTGGTGTAGCATAAGTAGCTACTTGCTACGCTGTGCTATGCTATGTAGCATAGCATAGCGTAGCCACTGGTCTTGATTGAAATTTGCGTAGGAGCTGAAAAGCATTTGTCTGAGGCTTAGTCAAGCTGACAACTACAACTTTTGTCCCTCATTCCAGGAAGCCTTTTGACATGCTAAATTCATGTTTGACATGCTTCTGTTGTTTTTGCATTTTCGCTACCCTATGCTATGCTATGTAGCGTAGCACAGCGTAGCAACCAATGTATCATGCTACCTTGTTCAATTCACCATTTTCTAGCAAGAAACGTTTGCTCAAGCCTTGTGGACTAAGTGGGGCAGGCAACTTTGGAGGCTGATGTCTTGCTAAGTGAAATCTTGTTGTTGGAGTCACCTATCAAGATGGGCCTTTCTACTCTGCCTTTGCTACATTGTGCTACACTACATAGCATAACATAGCCTAGCACTTTGTGTTGCTAAATATTGATTTTTCTTGCAATCATTTCATCAATTTGCACTTGGATTCTTGACTGGTTATCTTTCAAGGGTTGCTATGCTACATAACATAGCATAGAATAGCATACTTTTTTCACTAGAAAACTTGCCAAACTATTTTGCTCATCCCAAACACTTTCGACAACTCCTAGCATGATCTTTGGGTAGACTGCCAGCTAGGTCAATTTTCTAGTTGGGTAGACTAGATAGTCCAGTAGACCTATTAGATTTGGAGATAGAAAACTTGCCGAACTGGACAATCCATCCTTAATGCCTACATTTTCCTATCAAACTATGATGACACTGCACTTGTGGAAGTTCTTGCCTAAATTCCAAGACTCTGTTGAAGCATGAGGGTCCTAAAATTTTATGGTGTTTCACTGGCCCCTCTTTGTTGATGTCTGGAGGATCCGCCTAATAGACATCAACAAAGAATACGAAACACCATGAAGGACAAGTTGCCAACATCACTCTCCAATGGTTTCTCAAATGTTTCTTTGATGTGCTTGGGAGTATTAGGATAGTTGGGTAGGAAAAAGGGGGAAAGGGTGGACTTGAGGGGACAGGTTCAAGAAAAGAAAATATGTAACTTAGTGTGTTCCCTTGTCAAAGTGCTTGTGAGGGAATTGGCACGCGTGGACATCTTTTCTTTTACTGGCTTCTAACCTCTCATCAGAGTACTTAGAGATGGTCATTATAAAATACCTAGTGTGCCATTTGTTTTGGGCACATGCTCTTTTTCTTTCTTTTTCTTTCGAACTCTTTTTTTTTTTCAAGCTCATTTTTTTGTTAAGTTTCTGTGCTTTTCTTTTGTTGTTTAGCCATGTTCATTTGCGAAAAACCTTGTTGTTGCAGGACAAGTGCTTCCTCCCTAGGATGAGTTTTGTTACATCCATGTGGAGTTTTGACCTACTTATAGATTCTTCCCATGTGGCAAGTTGCATTACACATGTCATGGACTCTGCGGTTGAGCATATGGAAGGGCTTTACATGGATCAAGAAATCTTGTAAAAGAGATGTGAAAAGAGAAACTAGGGGTGTGAGAAATGAGATGAAGAAGGTTACGAGGAAGGGTAGGATGTGCACTCCCAAGTAGCTAAGCTGGTAAGAGTGATCAACTTAGAATGATGTAGTGTCTTGTCCTCTTGGTGAAATGCATCCCTAATCAATGCCATCTTGACCCGTATCCTGCAAGCATAACAGAAAGTAGACTAGAGAAATGTAACCATGAAATGTAGTTAGGAAAAGGTTTTACTTACTTTAGACATCACTGAAGTGGTAAGAACTATTTCTAAGGCATGCAACATCTAAAGTAGGAAGGCACGCAGTGGTTCTGGTAGTGGTAGACTGCAAGGGCCGGCACCAAGGGGGATGGGAGTTGCAATGATCATGTAGTTTAGTTGTAAGGTGAGAGGCCCAACAGCTGAATGTCTTTTGAGCTTGGATGATGGTGGGGGCTAAAGGATAGAGACCTTGTTGCTAGGCCACAATAGTGTTGGAACTCTAGTAGTAGGTGCTAACAATGGAAGCTACTGCCAAGGTGACAAGCTATGGTAGCGGTAGCTCTGGAAGGTCAGCAAGATGTCAGAAGACATCTCTAAAGGATCAGCAAGATGGTAGGGGTAGTGGCATTGCATATGTTCTAATGGATGCTTTCGTGTCATCATGAACTATGTTTTGGAATTGCAATGTCCCATCCCTTGTTAGCACTATGCACGCTCTCTTATTTGAATTGTCATGGATGCAAGCTAAGAAATTTGTACCACTAACCTAGTTTAAGGTCTTAGTAGACCATCAGATATACTAGTTTAAGGTCCTAGCAGATCACAATGTGCTAGTTTAAGGTCCTAGCAGACCGCTATGCTATTTTATCATCGTAGCGGATGGTGGATGGGCTAGTTTAAGGTCGTGGCAGACCGTCTGTGCTAGTTTAACATCATAGAAGATGTTCTGTGCTAGTTTATATTCATAGTAGACTATCTATGCCAATTGATAGTCATAGCGGACTATCTATGCCAGTTTATAGTCATAGTGGACTATCTATACCAGTTTATAGTCATAGCAGACTATGTTGCTTACCTTGCCTCTACATCAAACGTAGTATGGCTTTAGGTATAACTGGTTCACAGGATTTGCAAACTCTTTGCCATTCATGTCTACCAGTTTGAAGGCTCCATTCTCATAGGCTTTTGTGACTATGAATGGACCTTCCCAGTTTTTTGAAAAGTTGTCTAGGTGTTCATGGACAGCTTTGAGAACTAGGTCCTCCATTTTGATTGGCCATTGATGTAGGTTGGCATGATGATTTTTCCATTACTTCTATTGATACCATTCGATATGACCTAGTGTTTGTGTATGCTCTTCCTCTAGGGAGTCGAGATCAATGATCCTTGAATAATTGTTCTAGGCTTCATTCACAATGCTTAAAAGGATCATTTGTAGTGATGGTACTTGCAATTAAAGAGATAACACTGCTTCAGATCTGTAAACTAGGCTATAGGGGATCTTACCTGTAGCCATCCTACACAGTGTATGGTAGGCCCACAACACATAGAGGATTTTCTTGTGCCATTGCCTCTTGCTATTGCTAAGCATTCTTTTAAGGAGGTTGATGATGGCCTTGTTTGTTGGCTCTGCCTGACCATTTGCTTGTGGATAGTATGGAAATGAAAAGGAGTGCTTGATGCCAAGTTTGATGCAAAAGGTTTTGGTTTCCGCACTACTAAATTGTGGCCCATTGTTTATCACATTAGTCATGGGAAGACTAAACCTTGTTACTATGTTGTCTAAGATAAAGTGGTAAACCTATTGGGATGTAGTTTTCCTAAGGGAGATAGCTTCTTCCCACTTTGTAAAGTACTTGGTGGTAGTAATGATGAAGCTATGTCCTGCAAAAGAGTTAGGTGTTATGGGTCCTATGATATCTAGTTCCCATCGCTAGAATGACCACATGATTTGCATAGAGTGCAACTCAGTAGGTGACACATGTATAAGATTTGCATGACGTTGGCATGTATCACACGTCTTGACTTTAGCAAAGAAATCTCATTCCATGCAAGGCTAGTAATACTCCAGGAATCTAATTTTAGCTGCCATGGCCCTAGGAGCTATGTGTCCTCCACATAGTCCCTCATGGACTTCGCTAATGATTTTTTGTGCCTCTTCCCCACCAACACAAGTTAGTAATATCCCATCAAAGGAGATTTTGCATAAGGTATTATCTCCTATGAGGACATACTGTCATGCTCACTTTCGAATTACATCCTTTTGGGCTGATGTCAAGCTATGCAGGGGTTCGCCATGTTGCAAGTAGGCCTTAATGTTAGCATATCACTCTTGGGCATTAGTAACACTTACGAAGGCCATGTGTACTGCTTGTGTGATAGGATCTATGCATTCTGTTATCGAAGCATGTAAATTTGCAAACAAGTGTGGTGGCACGTTTAATGGTAGCATGGCTAAGGCATCTACTATAATGTTCTCACTACATGGCACATGTTGGATATCTATCATTGTGAATTGTTTCAACAATTTTTTGGCCAAATCACAATAAGGCTATAAGTTTGAAGCCTTATAGGCATAGATTTCAGTGATTTGGTTGACAACAAGTTGGGAATTACCTCAGACTACCAAATGTTGAATATTTAATTGCTAGGCTACTAAAAAGCCCCTAAGGAGTCCTTCGTACTTAGCTACATTGTTCATACAAAGGAACATGAAACAGTAAGCAAAAGGTTGAATGTCCCTCAAAAGGAATGTAATGACTGCGGCAACACTACCACCTTGCATGGTTGAGGTGCTGTCGAAATGCAAAGTGGCCTCGAAATGCAATGGCACAAGGTTGATACTATTAACATGTTCATAAGATAATTCTAGTTCTATGGTTGCCTAATCATCAACGGGTGAGGTTGTAAGCTACATAGCTATCACTTGTCCTTTTGTTGACAATTGGGCTACATAGTGTAAATCGAATTTCACGGTTATAGCTTTCCATTGGGATATCCTGCTACTTTCATATAAATTAATCGTAATATCTTGAAGTACATTGCTCTTGCATATAATGTTGGATTGGCTATGGAATAGGTAGTGTCTTCACTTTTTTAGCGTGAATACTAGGGAGAGACAATTCATTTCCACTTTGTTAATGCATGGCTCAGGTAATAAACTGGGATTTTAGAGCCGTCCTCTCTGTTCTGGCATAATAATGTTGTGATATATGTGTCCGAGGTGGTAAGGTAGATGTAGAAAGGCTTATCCCTTTGTTGTGGGTAAACAATTGGGAGGTGTAAAAGCTATTTCTTTAACTCATTGAAGGCTTGTTGACACTGTGTTATCCACTTGAAGTTAACCTCCTTCTTTAGTAAGTGTTGCATGGGGTGTAACTTGTTTGTCAAACTTGCAATAAATCTTCTGATAAACTGTATCCTACCTTGAAAACCGTGTAGTTATTTAAGGTTAGTATGGGGTTCTAGGTTAACGATGGCCTTAACTTTGTTAGGGTCCACTCGTATTCCAACCTTCGATACTACAAACCCTAGCATGCATTCGATTTTTATGTCGAAAACACATTTCTTTAGATTGATATGCAAGTCATGTCTATGACAATGCTTGAGGACTACCTATAAATCGTTGGGATGATCAATAGCCATCTTAGAATTGATTGCTATGTCATCCACGTAATAATTTAGTCTCTCTAGGAGGTAGTTGCTAAATATGTATGTCATGCCTCATTGCTTGGTTGCTATGGCATTTTTGAGACCAAAGGGAATCATAGTATAGGAAATGGTACCCCAAGGGGTCATGAAATTATTTATCAACTGATGCTCTAGGTTGATAAGAATTTGATTGTAACCTGAGAACCCATCCATAAAGGATAATAAAGCATGACCAGCCGTAGTGTTGATAAGTTGATCAATACTTGGTAGTGGAAAATCATCTTTAATTGTTGCTTTATTTAGATCCAAAAATTCTATACAAATTTGTATTCTTCGCATTTTCTTAGAGACTACAATGATGTTTGATACCCACTATAGGTAATCGACCATGCGAATGAATCCTGCTTGGTAAAGCTTGGTAGTTTTATCGCATGTGACTAGTGTAATTTCTGGTGTAATTTTTCAACCCTTTTGTTTAACCGGTTTGATATGTAGGTCCAAGACAATGTTATGTTGTATTAGCCATGGGTCTAAGCCCGACATGTCATTGTAGGACCATGCGAATACTTTGATGTTATCTTGAAGGACTCTAGATACATCTTTCTGTATTTTTTGATCTAGGTGGGAACTTAGTTTTAGTATCTTTATTTTTTCCCTAGATGTCGTTACATGTGCTTCAATGAGAGGGTCCTCGGTTACATCCCTAGCCTCTAAGTCTAAGGCTTGGACCAAATGTTCAGGCCAATCTAGGGACATTTCTAGGGATGCTACAGTGTTATTAGTAGATGAATCCTAGTCTATCGACTCTAAGTTTAGATATCTTAGAAGCTTGCCATGAGGACCTGTCAAGGTTAAAAGTGAATGTAGATAACGCTGCATGGCCATTTTGTTTAACTTGCAATAATAAGAAAAAGACCAGTTAAGTGATACCTATTTGTAGCAATAACACATAGTGAATATTTGCAAAGAAATAGTGAAACATGAAATGATCGTCAAATATTTGTCAAAGTTTGCAAGTTAGTAGTTTAAGGTCTTAGTGGACCATGAAAGCACTTGAATGTGGAAGGGACATTAACTTTGCTAGTTTAAGGTCATGGTGGATCATAACATTTTGAAATATAGTCTAAAATATAAAATAGATGCTAAAGCTGTTAGTTTAAGGTCATGGCGGACCCTGCTCATGCTATAGTGTATGTCAAAATGTAAATCAATGTTGCTATTTTAAGGTCTTAGTGGACCATTAACGGGTGGAGTTTGGGAACTAAGGTCACTAGTTAAAGGTATTTGCTAACTATTAATAGGTTGGTGGGTAAGGTTACTAGTTTAAGGTCTTTGTAGACTGTTTATAGGCTTTGTAGAGGTAGTTTGCTAATTGAAGGTGGAACGAAATTTTTGGTTGGGTCCACCTACTTGCAAACAATGATGCTACGCTATCACAGGTTTATGACATGAAAGTACTATGCTATACGGGGCATCCCACATTACTTGGGGTGCAAAAATGACAAGTTCTTTTCACCGTGTTGGCTATAAATAGGGGTTTACCCCTGGTAAACTTGTCATTTTCGTTGTTAGAGTGTAGAGCCCACATCCAGAGCATAGCGTGGTCATGCCTAGAGAAAGAGAAGCAGTGTAGCGTAGTAGCTGACAACATTTATGAGTGAGACAAAGGCACCTAAAGGAGAATGCAAGCACTGAGGGCTTGCTAAGGTGGACGAAGTCAAGGACACTTTGGGATGCCTATCCCAAGTGCATGTTGAAGTGTGAGAGGAGACATCATCTACTTGGTAAGTTCCTACATCACCTTTTTTTTAGACTACAAAAATTGTTATTATAATGAAATATACATCTTTGGCCATTGTTTTGGTCACTGTTTTGGCCGCTACGCCTCCACCATTGCTAGTTGGCCACAATAGCTATATGGATATTACGCTATAGCTTCATGTGGTATCTCCTCGACTGCAATTGTTGTGACTACCTTGTTGTGGGGGTTTGGGCCAGTTTGGACAGCTTAGCACATGGTTAGCATAGCATGCCATCCTCATGAGGGTTTGTCCATCTACAAGATTTTACAAATGTGACATGTGTTTAAAATAGTGCAGTGCGAGTTATTTTTTATGGTTGAGGTGGCTGTAACATAGTGAATTTTTTCTTACCTACACTTTGTAATGATTTTATTACAGTATGCCAGTATGTTGTAAGGTCTTTAGCTTTGTTGCATTGCTACATTGTTGAATTTGCAATATTGCTATGTTGCTGAATTTATTTATTTTTGTTAAGTTTTCCATATTGTCATGCCTGTAATAGTGATATGTTGCACATATATCTATATGTTCATGTTCATCTGCTATGCCACGTTTCATGCATTTGCATCTAAATGTTGTTACATTATGCAGGGCTTGATGGCTATGCTACGTTGCAAGTATTGTGTTGCTATGTTGCCCATTATTTTTGTTCTATTTTGTTTTGTTTTTAAAATGAGATTTGACCTTGGGGGTTTATGCTACACTATGTACAAAGAAAGTGTCATGCTACGCTATATGTAATCAGAGGGTTACACTATGCTACATGTAAACTTCACTTGTACACAGTGCTAACGTTTGATGCTTCATTGTGTAGGGTCATGTTGAAGCCCATTTTGATTGTCCTAGAGATTGTGGGAGTTCTATGCTACCTTAGCTAATCAGTGGCCAATGTTCCCCCTCCCCATGCACGTGTGGCATAGGAGGTGGTCTTGTTTAGGGAGGGCATGCGAGACTTCCTATAGTTCCTCCTCTAACATTTTAGTATGACTTTTTTGGTTACACTTATCAGCAGAGATAATAGTTACAATCCCAGAAACCATATTGCCTAGGGAAAATCAGGTTATTCTAAAATTTTTGATTGATGGGTCAATCGGGGGAAATCAGGCAGAAGATACCAACTAGGACCCAAAAGGCTTGAGACACTTAAGTTGGATCTGGAAGATTCCTGAGTATAAGTGCTATCCCTTATATAACATGTTGTTCATAGCCCTTCACATGGGCACTTGCTTTTAGAACCTACCTGGAATTGTTTATTATGTCTACGGGTGAGTTCTACGAAGGTATTTATCATTGTGTGATTCATGCTACACTAGGCACAGGTATTAATAGTGTATGTATATATTTTTTATGTGTTGCTAGGTTTTTTATTAACAAGAGTGGTCTCCATGGTGACACAGATGCCTTGGTGTTGGCACAGATGGCCCTAAAGGAGTTTTCCTCTACTGGAAATGTGCATGCTTGCATGATAGGCCAATTTAGGGGTGAGTTCAGAACTTATCCGACCTGGTATTCCAAATTTTATTGGAAGTGTAAAGAAGCTGATTGGTTGGATAGGGAATGGGCATCCCTCAGGACACTCACTGTTGAAGACATGTTGGTGGATCTTCCATCATTTCGTATGCCATTTAAACCTACTACACAAAATTATGAATTCACTGTTACATGTTTGAGTGATGTTCATCTTTTTCTAACCACCCCCCTTTTTTTGCCAATCATTTCAGTGGTAAAGAAACCCCAAGATGTGACTGTGATCACCTCTGGGTGCAACGAAGCCAACCTCTTTTTCATGTATGGGGAGGTGGAGGAGACCCAGTGTTGGCCCTGCAATGGGGCCCCAACCATGCTTGTCCACAACCTTCAAGAGCCTGGGCTTATGGACTTGTTTTTGGCCATTAACTTGAATGTCCCTCCTACCAAAATGCTTTCACTAGCCAACACCTTCTCCAAAAAAGTGAACCGCTTCCACACACATGTTCACGGTGTGCGTGTGGTGTTTGAGATCAACAACCAATTATTTGTGGATCTTTTCAGCATCCCTTCTAATGGTCTCCCCATGGGAGAAAAATCTAAGAAAGATGCACACCATCATGGGGATATTGAGGAGTGTCTAGGGGTGGTAAAGTATCTAAAAAGAATCTATATTGAGAAGGTGAGGCTATGGGTGGCCAAAATGGTTTACCCTGTCTTCCATGCCTATGCCTTCCCCAAGCTGGTATCCTAAGGAAAAATCATTGGAATTGAGTAGGATCAAATAATGAGGAATGTCATGGAATAGGGGACCCATTACAATTGGGCCAAACACCTTTACAAAGGCATGTAGGCTAAAATGATCAAGCTCTGCGGGAAGCTTGAGTTCCACTTCAACGTGCATTATGCTTTCTTCATAGCATACTTGTAGTGTTTTACAGAATTCTTGGTAGTCTGTGAGAATGAAGTCTAGGTACTACAATATCATAGCCATATTTTCAAAGCATGGATCTGTCAAGTCTTCCATATCAATTGATCTTAGGACCCCCCAGAAGCTATCGGGGAATCATTTTCAATGATAACCAGGGATCGGGTGGCATGCAACTTTTATGCCCAAGACAACGTGCGAGAGGCAACTCCCATTACCACTAGTAGTGTGATAAGGGAAAAATGCCTCATTATAGAGACTGTGACAAGCAGGTTGCACTGTAAGATATCTCTTCCAGGCGAGGAACCTCCTCGCAGAGATGAGGGAAGAGGGAAGAAGCTGCGGCTCAAACTTCGTAGAGTGCAGCCTCCGATTGGTAAGTGTTTTTCTTTTTCTTTTTGTTTATTTTTTTGGCTAACATTCACTACACTGTGTTATGCTAGGTAGCATTGTACATTATAGCATCTTCTTCATGTTAGTATAATTTGGTTACTGACGTTATGCTTTATTAGTAGAGGAAGAAGAGGAAAAAGGGAAAGAAGAGGTGGTGGCCCCTACAATAGGGGCGACTAGCAAGAACGAAGAGGCTCTAGTCACAAAGGAGAGGGGCCCTGCTGATGAAGAAGTGGCCCCTGCTATAGAATAAAGGACCTCGACTGGTGAGGAGGAGGTCTCCGCCAATGAAGAGGAGGCCCCTGCTGATGAAGAGAGGGGCCCAACCAATGAGGAAGAGGATCTTGGTAATTAGGAAGAGGCCCTTCCTAATGATCCTTTTGTGGAGAGTAGTTTAGTGCCTAGGGGGCACTTGAGCATCGAGGATGTCACTACATTGTTGGATTAACTGGAAGGAGAGGGGCTTCATTTTAACACTGGTGAGTTTGACTGTATATGATAGTGTGATGATGGGTGATCCCCTTGCTATCACCCCTGAGGGGTTTGCTGGGTAGGATTTTATACACTATCATTTATGTTGTTCATCAGCTTTATCATGATTTCCCTTCACTATGGCTAACATGTTTCATTATACAGATGACACCACTGTTGATACCTTCAGCCCTTCCTCGATCCACCTGTGACTGTGGACCGAGACCCCTAACAAATTTACTTTCATGGAGGGGGTGATCGAAAACATGATCAACCACTTGAAGCAGATCGACCTAGAAGTGGGTATGTCAAAATCACTACGCTAGACTCTCTAAATTATTGTTGCTTCACTATGCCACTATGACTAATGCCTTTGTATGTGCGGTTCGTAGCCTCTTGCCTCAAGTGGGACCCTAGAAAAGAAGTTGAGGTTGATGCTATGCCTGAATTTCCACTAGATGTGACCAAAGTACCTCATTGTATATACAACGAAGCAAGCTAATGTGTGTTGTACTCAATACATTCCTTGTGGGAATTCAGGTGTGTGAACAAAGACCTCTAGAAATGGGTATAGAGGCTTGAGAAGAAGAAGGCCAACCTAACTGCCAAGGTGGGAGATCTTCGATCTAGGAATGAATTCCTACTGGCCCAAGACAATAATGATGGTAGTTGGTGCATGACCTTCATTGACTACGCAAGGTATTGGATGGTGGTATGGCACAATAATGAGACCACTAACGAAATAATAGAACAACACATGCAAATGGACCTATTAGCCCAGAAGAACCAAGACTAGAAGGACTATAGTGAAAAATTTTACGAGTTGGAATAGACACATAAAAATCACAAACACATGTATTAGCTAGAACGTTCCACCTAGCATAACCAATATCAGGATGCCTCTATCATGTTACATACTTATGAGGTTTATGAAACAAGTGATAGTAACTGAATCTCCTGAAAAGGAAATGACCTTTCCCATGGGTGAGACCAGCACTACCACCTTTTTTGTAGGATCACTAAGATGGACATCCATAGAAAAGGAGAAAGTTGCAGCAAGCACTGACTTGGGAGACATAAATTGGGCCGATATTATAGAAGAGGAGATCTTGCAACGCCTGGTGGAAGGCATGGATTAGATACCCCCTAAAATAGATGCAGGGCCATCTTGGGTCAATCACCTTTTGATGTTGTGATAATTTATTCTATTTGAGTCTTTATTGTAGCTTTAACTAACTATTTCATTTTTCCTGTGGTACAATATCCAAATAAAAACATACGGCCTAATGAAGTAGGGGACAATGGAGTGGGTGAAGGGTCATAGCGTAGCAACTAGAAATTTTATTTGGATTGTCATAAAAAATGTTGCAAACATTATTGATTAATATTTTAAATGAAAGAAAATAAAATGGAATACGAAGATAAAATACAAACATTATTGATTGTCATAAAGCATTAGTTGTGTTAGAAGCAGTGCAGTAGTTATGCTACATAGGTAGTAATTATTCTTGAAGCTACTTGTTAACCTATCATGGACTTGGCGATGTGTAAGGCCAAGGGGCTTTATTGGGATATTCTTCTATGTCATTATCTACTACTTGAAAAGGCAACTTAGCCCACGTCTTTTCATTTTCTAAGCCAATGTTTTGGGCTGGCTCATTTTCCAAACAACTCACTTCAGTGGAGATGGGCGCTTCATTCTTAGAAGTTATTACTTCTTAACCTTGCTCCATGTCAACATTGTTTATCGCCTAGGTAGCTACTTCCTCACCGTAAATCACCACCTCCCTTCCCCCATAACGTAGGTGGATTTCTTGATGTATGAATGAAGAGACAACCTTGAGTTGGGCTAACCATGACCTCCCCAAGATCAAGTCAAACCCAAGAATCTCTTCTATCATGATGAATGTTGCACTAATGGGGAATTAGTCCCCTCCTGCATAGTTAATGTGGGTAGTGCCTTTTACAACTACCCGCATTCCATTGAATGACTTCAAACATGACATTTTCATGGGTTTGATTTGGTCCACCAAACTTAGTTTGTCCACTATGAGGAATTGGATGACATTTGTAGTAGCCCAGTCATCAATGTGTACTCTTAAGATCTTCTATTGATTGACCTAAATTGTGATGAATAGAGGTGCTATTGTTGCCGGACCCTTTTTAGGGTCATCCATAATGAACTTGTTACAGAATTTCAACTGAGATGGTCGTGGTTCTTCAGGCGTAGAAGGAAGCATGACCGCATGGATTTATTTCTCTTCTATCGGCATGTTTTCGTCAACTAGTATGGACGTTAACATCGGAACCAAAGCCTCCCGATGTGCAATGGAAGTCATTACCAGGTCGTACAGGCTCAAGGTTGTGTTCTTTTGTTTTAGAGCCTGTTTGAATTGAGTAAGGGAATTTAGGAGGTTCTGTCTACTTTCTTTTCATTTCCTACCCTTCTCTTCCTCCATTCATCCTAGAAGATGAATTTCTTGAGGAGGAGTAGTTTCAACTTTGCGACTAGAACTTTCTAGGTAGGGTGGTGATGATTGTGTGTGCATAATGGAATCAACTATTGATGATGAGGGGAGTGTAGACATGGAGGATGAAGCGGTAGGCTTGGAGGGACATGGGATGATACGCTCCTTGACCATTTCGTTTGTTAGATGCTCTATCGGTTTCTTTGAATGTAACGTTTGTGATGCCATTTTAGTTTGGCTCTACATGATGGGGGCAGTTGCATGATTTGACCCCCTAATGATGAATGGGGAATGTGGTTTTAGTGCGGGTGGTGATGTAGTTTTGTATATGAAGGGTGCAGGGGTGAGTGTCCGAGGAGGAATCTTGAGGACAAAGGGCTATTGTGGTGTCTTTTTTTTCATTTTTGGTGTTACTACACTACGTTGAGGAACGCATCACAAACGGCTATTGTGGCATTTCTAGATTACTGTCTATGACAATCATGTTGATAACTTAGCCCGCATTGTTAGCATTGAAGAGGTCCTTATAAACATGCATGAATTGATTTTCGGAGCGGATAGGGTTGCTTTCGTCTAGAACCAACTTCCCCTAATCAATCATCTATTGGATGTCATCTTTTAGGGCTAGATAGTAATATGTGTCATGAAAAAAAATTTGATGGTAGTCATAGAACCACTCTAGCCTAAAGTTCTTAGGAACTGGCAGCTCATTGGGCATAGCCAAGGAGGGGTTTGCATTACCACTAATACTGTTTGGTCGCCTCCTCTGACATCTGCTTATGTTGAATGTACCTAGCCCCTAACAATTGCTTTAGAAGTTCTAAAGGCTTAATAGGTATATGGGTGTACTTGGAGCGATCTTTATGCTTGAAGTCGGGTTTAGATGGGGTGGATGCCTCTAGTGCCAACATGGAGGGTTGGGCAATGTTACTTGGACTAGGTGTGGGGTTAGTTGATGTTGTGGCCACTTTCTTGTTATTGTTCCTATTGGGCTTCACCTCGTTTGCCATAGCGGCCACCATGGCCATTCTGGATTCGCCCTTCTCTTTGTCTTTTTTGGTATATGCTTTTTTATATGAAACATAGGCCAGGTCTTGACTAGCTTTAGCCCCGTCTTGGATGCTTTTTGTCTGGGTGAAAGCTTGGCTAAGAGAGCATGGGGCTAGGTAGTAGAGCTTGTATTTGATGGAATCATTTACTACCCCCTTAAAGATGCCTAGCAAATGGGCCTCCATGATAGGCTCATGGATTCCATTCAAGGTAGCACTCCATCTTTATATAAACTTTTGCATCGACTCCAACGGGTCTTGCTTAATGCCCATCAACTAATCCGGTGTGACTTCAGGTTTCAACTATTCTTGAAGTAGGTCACAAACTATGTCAGTAGCTCCTCTAATGTTGAGATGGAGGCATGTGGGAGCACGTTGTACCAATCTAATGCTTTACCTATCAGAGACATAGCAAAGACAAAAATAATGATGTGCAACCACTATTGCAACAACAAAGACTCAAATATAAATGTGACTAAATGCATGCTAGGGTCATCCTTCTTGATGTACTTTGTGAATTAGGGGAGTGGCATCCCAGGGGGTAATGTGAGCATCAGAACCATTGGGATGATGGGGTTGTCACGGTAGAAATCCATGACCTGCACAATGTCAGAACTGGTGGCTTTGAGACATTTAATCTCTTTGGTGAGGATCTAGATAAGTTGGAACTCTCAGTCCAAACTTGGTGACGATGTAGAAGGTTGTGGGGTTGCAAGGGCAACCATTGTTGTTGGCATAGTAAGGATAGCGGTTTCGCTCATAGGAGGTTTCATTGAGGCTTCCCTTACGAAGGGTGTTACCTGTGAGGTCCACCACCCAGTGGGTTGTGTTGTTGGAGTGACGACCACTGGTGATGCTGTAGGGTTAATCATTTGCATGACTAATGGAATGGGCCATAGTCCGGTGCTTGGTTGTGACACCTGTGGGACTTGGTATGCTAAGTGGCAAGGGTAATGTGACATTCAGTGGGGTTGTAAAATAGGGATTGAACACCATGCAATTGGGGTTGGGCCTAATACTGATGGTGGAATAGGTGTAGATGATGAGACAGGAGTGGATACTCCATGCAGTTGTGAAGTAGGTGCAGTGTGTACATAAGGCAATGTAGGTGTGACTAGCGCTTGGTACAAGGATGGAAAAGAATGAGGAGGGAGAGTTCCTGGGAATGAAACTAAGGGAGGAGCATGCTGATATGCTAAGGGTGTAGGATGGATACCCATGGAAAATGAAAATTTAGATTGAGGTAGAGTCATGGTAATCACAAAGGGAGATGTTGCAAAAATTGGGTTTGGCCTGAAAACTGCAGTAGGAGGGATGGTCGCAGGCGAACCCTGTCCACGACCGACCTCGTCCGGGAGGTCGTCTTGGAACTCCCAGGACGGGAGGAATCCCTCCAAATTACCTATGAAAATATAGACATTGGGGACCAGTCATTGCACAGCATGACCCCCCGCACGGACTAGCCGGGCGGGTGCGGATGCTTTGGTAAGCCGGGCCATCGTGAGGAAGACTATCATTTTCACAAGCCCCGCTCGACTAACCCTGCCCGCTAGCTTTTTGAGGAGGGCAGCTGGCTCACCATGGGTCGTAAGTGACAACTGCATCCCCCACCCAATC
>MNCI01022821.1:0-94130 GCA_015680685.1 Gnetum montanum | reverse complement strand
AGGGTTCAAAGGTAGGTAGGGAAGTTACATATTCAAAAATATCTCACCTAACTTCTCTCCCAAGTAACTTGGCCAACCAATTAGAAGATTACTTGCCCAACAAGTTAGGAGGAAGTTATGTAGTTAGGGAGTTAGGAAGTTATACATAGAATTAGGAGAAATTTATGCTAACATTAATATTTATATTAAATGTAATGTGATATTACAAATAAATATTTTAACATCAATATTGCAAATATTTTTATGGGTAGTAACTTATATATAATAATGTTTTAAAATAATATTTCATGACTTAGGATAATTAAAGGCAAGTTTTCTAAACTAGGGCTTCACACTATAGGTACTTCATTAATGGTTATTATATCTATATGTATGTATATATGTTGATTAATTTGTTAGATATTTTAACCACCCGATGCTTAAGTTATAAACAAGTGGTAGTAATAAAATAATTTTACATACATCTTGGTGAAAGCGGCAGAGTTAATGGATTAAAATAATTCTTCTTCGTCTTCCTTGGTAAATCGCGTAGATAATCAGCAACAGTTCCAAAATAGCAGGCATAATCAGCTGGCTCATTTTCTTCTTTCTCTACACAAAACCTGCAAGAACTGACACATGTTCTAACCAAGATCCAAAGTGCTGTATCAACCAAAATCGTATGTTTGAACTGCCACCGCACAATAAGGCCCTGCAAAATCGTAACCAACTGCCACCGCGGGAGAAGGCTCTGCCGCTGCATCTAGGATTTTTGTTTTTCCCCAAATTGGCTTAGGGCTTCCTATGTTTTTTAAATTTTTTCTTGAATCGTCACCGCCATTGTTATTGATCGTAGAACCAAGGGTGAATGTATTGTGGATCTGCATCTGCTGAAACCGCAAGAACCTTCAGAACCATTGTTGCCCGCATAACTGAAACCGCTACGGCCTATAAAAAAAATAAAATCAGGGCCCCAACAAAACGTGACTTCTTTCTCCGTATATTGTGTGGAGAGGGTTCGGATTTTTTTTTAACATATCCTGCATTTATGGCAAAGATATTTCATGCCCCAGGGACTTGGTTATGCCCATCTTGATGGTAGTTTTCATGGTGCCCGTCTGTGGCAGGATGAATGTCGCACGGTGGACAGTTTTGAATATTTACTGGGCATGATTTTCTAGGAATACCATGATTTTCCTTCGCCTTCTCCTGCAACTGCACCTCCACTAATATTATCTTTTTCCTATGGTGTTTGCTTCCCCACCATTGCTGCAATCAGTAGGTATATGGTGTTAGAACATTAGTCCAACTGTAGTCTCCTCTTCCTCCACTCTTATCGCTATATAATCTTCANGATAAGAAACATCCACATTACATCCACTATGCAAGCTGAAGAATTATGGGTGCACAAATGAATTACATCACAATAGAGAAAGAACTAATGGTGGTGGTGTATTCTATAGAGAATTTTAGGCACTATATGCTTTGATACACAGTGTTTGTACACACTAATCATAGTGCAATTCACTTCTTAATGAACATGCCAATGGGNACTTTCATTTTGTATCCAGAAGGCTTCAACATCAAATTATTTACAAATGGATTAATCCTCCAAAAACGTCCATCAACCCACAACACTAAAGCTGTAATTTACTTCTAAATTTACAACCATAGATTCTTCCAATTTTTAATAAAATTTTCCAACTGTTCCATGGAATGGCCAAATGTGCCAACACCTTATCATCAAGATCTTAATGGTCATGCATCTCCCAGCATAGTGGTCCCAACAAGGACCCTCATGAGCATCCTAGAGAACACATAGTTGATAAGCATCAAGTGCATACCAATGAACACCTTGTAAAGGTTTTCATTTATTTCTATGAAGCTTTGGCCTAATGAAAAAATAGTTGTTTCTTCCTATAGCCCAAATCTTGTAGCATCTCTTGAGTAAGAAGATAAGTGACGATGTTATCATACCATTTTGGTTCATCGAGCACTTGTTCATTTATTGCTCCTGTAAAGAGGAGTTCATTAGGAAATTGGTCAGAGAGTGGGATTTCATCCTCTTTATTATCCCATCATAAGTAAGACAAGTGATTAATGATCACATTCTCAATCCCCTTTTGATCTACCATTATAAGATTAAACTCCTATAAGATCACCAGCCATCGTATAACATGGGCACTCCCCATTGGCATGTTCATTAAGAAGTGAATTGCACTATGATTAGTGTGTACAAACACTGTGTATCAAAGCATATAGTGCCTAAAATTCTCTATAGAATACACCACCACCATTAGTTCTTTCTCTATTGTGATGTAATTCATTTGTGCACCCATAATTCTTCAGCTTGCATAGTGGATGTAATGTGGATGTTTCTTATCATCCAACGATGCATGCATGGCTTCCAAGGCATAATTTAATGCATTTATCATTATATAAAATAGCCTATACCAGTTATTTGATCGTAGAATTAGAGTTTCTATGAGCTTTTTCTTGAGGCTCTAAAATTCTTTCTTGCATTCCTTGGTCCAAGTGAATGAAGCATCTTTCTTTGTTAGCTTGACTAATGATTTTGTTATCATAGAGAAATTCTTTATGAATCATTGGTAGTAGCCAATGTGTCCATGGAATGATCAAACATCTTTAACAATTTTTAATTAGCGAGTTTTTTCTTGGATGATCCTTATCTTTTCAAGGTCCACCTCAATCCCTTCCTAACGATTTCTATGCCCTAGTATAATGTCCTCTTGGACCATCATATGGATCTTCTACAAATTGAGCTAAAGATTTATCTCCACACACCTTTTAGGCAATTACTCAAGGTAGCCCAAGGCTTGCTTAAATGTGCCACCATAGGTGGAGAATTCATCCATGAAGACTTCCATCTTGCAACCAATTTGTTGCTAAAAAATGCTTAGGACAAAGCATTAGAATGTTATAGGAGCATTGCATAGATCAAAAGGCATCTTTTGATATGCAAAAGTTCCCTAGGGACTTGTGAATTTTTTTGGCCTAATCCTCTAGCACAATCTAAATTTGGTTATAGCCACTATGACCATCTAGAAAATTATAATAGTAATGTCCAGAAAAGTGATCTGTGAATGTTGTAATATTTAATAGCTAGAAGTCAATGCAAACCCACCACTTGCCACCTTTCTTTGGCATAATCACAAGTAGACTAAACCACTCAATATCCACAATGGGATAGATAAACCCTACCTTGAGGAGTTGTTCAATTTCCTCTTTAATGATCTACTTTAATTTGGGATTCAACCACCACTACAGCTACCTCTTTGGCTTCATGGATGGACTAGTGTAAATACAATGTAGGCATAGCCTAGGATCAATTCCTATGAGTTTAGGATGTGACCAAGCAAAGGCTATTGGCCATTTTTTGACCACCTTTAACAACATCTATTTCTATTCAAGAGCAAAATTGACATTAATTATTACTAGCTTGCCATTTGTCAAAAGTGCATACTCCATGCCGATAGGTAGAGTTTTCAACTTTAAGGGCTCTTGTTTAAAATTTTTAGGGATTTCCAACTCTCTTGAATTGGTATCATCATTTGCATCATTAAAAAGTTGGTAATTAACTTGCTTTAGTTTATGCATGCCTTCAACATAAGCACATGTTAGGCTCTCAGCAGGTTCCATGCAAAGTATGATACTTCCAAGATTAGTTGTTAGCCATCAAGTGCCCTCTTATTTTGTGGCTGCTACATACAGGAAATTTTGAACTTTAGATTCATCTGCATACTATATACATGATTTAATGGATGTGCTCTTAAAAAACTAGAGTTTCTACACCTAGTTGCACTTGGTATCGTTGTACGTAATGAATGGAACTCTCTTTTTCTAGATCTTTTCAAATTCATTCTTCTTAGAAATTTTCAAGGAGAGATCTCTAATGCCCATTCACAAATTGACATTGCTCAACCATGTCATTTTCATAATAATTGGGAATTCACCCTTATAGTTGGTAACCTTGATCCCCAAAAAATTAGTACAATAGGACCACCCACAAATAGTAGTTACAATGTCTTCCACATATCTAAAGGAATAGTGATTAACTAGTCTACCAATTCTAGATGGATATTGCTCTTCTTGAGAGGTGGCAGGTTCCATGCTTTGTACATGTCATGGGAAATTAGGTTGATGTTAGAACCTAAATCAAGTAGACTCGTGCATGGCTCATGTCTAACAATTTGAAAGTAGATGATAGGACTTCTAGGGTTAGATCTTTTCCTTGGAAGGTTGCTAGCCTTGATCCAATCAAATACTATGTGGGTTAACATAAAAGTATAGGCATTTGGTTTGAAGGGCTCTCTAAAGGATTTGATGTAGAGGATGATGGAGAAAAGGGATGGCCAATCATGTTAGTCTATGATAAATTTGGACTATGGGGTTAGAAGAATGGTCATTTTTAGAATTTGGATTTTGAATCATTCAGTTGAAAAGATAACTATAAGTTAATAATCCTAGTATCATTACATTGTTATGGCTAATGGTGGAATTTACCTTGCATAGATGGAGTACGAGGTAATTAGATAGAGGGTGGAGGAGCATGTGCTAAAGGATTAGAAGGGTGATAGGGATATTATGTTTTCTCTACAGTAGATGGAGAATGAGTTCTATGATACTTTGGAGGGTAGTCATAGTACTAAAAAGAAGCATGATGAGAAAATCATGTGGAGACATTGGTTGCTAAACATAGTACCCATATGTATCTAGCTACCTATAAGGGTACTACAACATTGGTGGTGGCATCTACCATGACTATTAGTATTGTCATTGCTGGTGTTACTCATAGGGTTGTGGTGGAACTCCACTTAGATAATAAGCTTGTTGTTGGTGGTGGAACTTCCTTAGATTTCCTTGATGATAATGTAATCTTCTGGGTGCTTGTCTTCTTGCTAGTCTAAGATTCAATGCATACATCCCAAACTCTTGCAAGTGTGACACAACAGGGCAACATCCTTTAGGATGTTTGTATTGATAGATTTCATACCAATCATCATCATTTGATTCTAATTCCACAACCTCTTCTGCTAATGTAACCTTAACCTTAACCCTTTGGTAGGTATGTTTAGCTTCTTTCTACCTGCTGCGATTATAGTTACTACTCTACTCTCTTAATTCTTCTATGATTTTTATAGTAGTTTGGAGTTTTTCATACAAAGAGTCCCATAAAGATTCAACCTTGCCTAATATATTAGAAATAAATTTTTAGATTGGCAAGTTTTTGGGTTGCACCACCTCATCAAGTAATGACTCATTGTCACAAAATTGGACCTTCCTTTTATTAATGGAAGGATACTTGTTATATTCTTTCACACTTTCTTGTTTTCTTAATTCTCCTTCTTCTTTTGCTAATTTCTCTATCAGCCTTAAGAGCTAATGGAATCTAAGTTCTTATAGTCTTCCTTGGGCATAAACCCTAAGAGTTCTTCTCATTTCTAATATGAGTTCATCTATGAAGTGGTGAAGTTGTTCCCACTAAGAGTAACCATGGCCAAGGAATCAGTGTATGAGAGCATAGAATTTTCCCATGGCAGCATCCATGGGTTCATGTGTTTCTTGCTTCAATATTTGGATATACTTTCTCAGATTAGATACTTGAGATTACATTTGGTATTTATCATTGAACAACTCTAGCATTGTGCTCCACCTAGGGATGGATTTCAGCTCTAAGTACTGATACCAACTTTTGATTTCCTTGATGAGTGTCCTAGGAAATAGCTTTTATTTCTGCCAATAATTTTTAATATTTTGTAAGGCACAAGTATTATAAAAGGTTTGAATATGTGTTTGCAAATCAAAGTTATATCCCCCCTTAAATCTGAGGATATTTTTCATGTCAAGTCACTTGATCTGACTATCTTTCACATGCCTGGTTGGAATTTTTACTACCTTTGTAATGTTTAGCATACTTCAAGTTTCTAATAGAGGCTCATCATCATCATTATTTCAATGATTCCTATGATGTCCTCTGCTACCTTTTCATTCATGGTGGTCTCTACAATTATCATTGTCCTATACTTGATCTTCATCATGGTTGTTCTTTCTATGGCATCTATTAGAGCGAAAAAAGGAAGAAGAGGATGCAAATGAAGAGGAAGGAGGATGGTCACCACCATGGTATTTTCCACCTTCTATATGCTTGTCATGGCCACATTCATTAGTTTTCTTGTCATCTTTAAGCTTCCAGTTCAAGGTCCCATCACCAATATCAAGGGGTAGAGAATATTCATGTTGAAAATTCCTAGAGGGAGGATCCTCATGATCATTTTGATCAAGTAGGAAGAAGGGATTGATGAACTATTTCCCTTGATAGCCTCATGATCCTTTTGCTAGTGTCAATCTCTCCTGTGTAGTGTTTTAGTGGAATGGTAGTCATGGTAGTCATAGTCATGCACAACATACTCTTCTTGAAGATCCTAGATGCCCAACCTCCTAAGAGTTTGGAGTAGCATAACAAGCACAAATTGATCGGGAGGCATTGCAATGTTTTCCTCCATATCTCTCCACGATAGTTATTCATCCTAATGCAGGATGAAGGTGAAATCAGGCACATACTCATTTGGATGAGTATATACCACCTTGTATTCTTGAGGCACTAGCAATTTAATATCATGTGAGAAGAAATTTTTTGTGAATTATTTTGACTTTAGGATTCATCCAACAATGTTAATGATTTTCACTATGCCTAGATAACACACATGTCAAACAAAAAGAGTTCCCAACAATGGTGCCAATGATAAGTTGAGTAACCCTACACTCAACCATATGAATCATTAAGCATTCACATATGATTTGGCTGAATTCTATGGACTCTATGTCTTTCAGTACACTAGCCTCTAAAAAGTAAATTTTACCTAATAGTTATTCGTTGTCTTCCCAATTATACTTATGATATGTAGAGGTATGGTAAAGTGTAATCGAGGCATATAATTTCTATTATTTTTATGTTTTATGTTTTTGGTACTTAATATAAAGGATGAAAGGAATGAAGTAATTTAATCTAACTAACTACACTTAACTAGTCCCAACATAAGTATCCATTCCCACTTGTCGTACACATCCTGATCATGTTTAGTGTTACTAAGTTACGAAATGTTAAGCATTACTAGGATTATCAAGTGCCAAGTGTATGCTCAAAGTGGTTGTAGTTATGTGCTTAATTAATCATTACATAATCTAGGTTAGTTTAGCTTAATTAATTATTTAATTAATTAATGGATTAAAGAAAATTGCATAGGACATTTAATGCATAAATAAATAATTAATCTATTCCCAAGTGTTGCAAGGTTTATCAAAAAGCTCATCTTTATTGCTGCACACATTGTTGTGCTTAGATAGAACATTGCTTGAATAAAAATCTGTACACTCTTAACTCTTACTACAAGCACTTAGAAAAATATTCTAACTTCTAAATGAAAAAATTACAAGAGCTCCGCTACAACTATGTCAAGACATGCAATAAACATAGTGGTTGTGTGTGTATTTATAGGCAAAAACAAATACTACATTGATGAGACCTAGTCGATGAGGCCTAATTGATGTAGCCAATCCATGATTCATCTGGTACCAATGGCAAATGTTTTGCTTATAAGTGTTAGAAATTTCAGCAATAGGAAGATGGATCTTGGGCAATGATTAGAGCATGATAAGAAGGGCTATCAACAAGTGTAGTGAAGCCATCAACCCTATTGACATAGAAATTTTTTGATGTATTAAAACTAATATTGTAGTTAGATATAAGCCAAAAGAACTATATGTGTTCAGTGTGTATCTTTAAGGAATTTGAACACATTCTCATTTTTTCTATATTCAAAATGCACCTTACATCAGGAAAATGGGTATCTTTGACACATGCTAATAAGGAAAACTATGATAAGATGGATATATGTTAGGATGTAATATATTGTTAAATGAATTAGTATATCCCTAGGATTTACATATGCAGTAGTGTTTAGTTTTGTGAGGTTTGGTTTCCATTTTATACATCGTAGGTTGGAGTTTAATTGATTGTGAATATATATGAGTATAATGTGAATTTTTTTAAATAACGGATTCGTAGACTTAAATTGTAAAATAACTCTATTTAACTACCAATAAAATTATCTTTTAATTAAGTGTGACAGTTTTGTATCTATTAGAATGGTTTCTATCTTCATATTCATATTTTTATAATTTTTATTAAAAAATTTTAAATTTAATATTTGGTTAACAAAATGCATTTGGTATAAATTGCTTTTTTTAAAATGAAGTTACTACTTGATGCCATTGCCATCCATCAATAATAGGTACATTTAAAGATGGTTTGTCATTTTTTATTTATTACATTATCTATTTAGATTTTACCTAACATGGTTTTTCGTTTAGCATTTAGCGCATTGGATAGGATATGGGGGCCATAGAGAGAGTAAAACTGAACGAGGGTTAAGAGCGTTTGGACTATTGTCAGGGATAGCAGGGACATGTGCAAGCCACAAGGAAGTGTTTTTAATTGACAGTGGTAAAGTAAAGAGAAAAAGGCAGCTGCAACGATTTACTAAGCTGAGCAGGTAGAGAGTAGAGATTGTGAAATATTAGCAGTAAATCAATATGTTATACAAAGAATATTAAAAAAATAATTAGAATTTTTAACGGCCTTCTTTATTGCAATGTGATTAATTGTAGAAAGAGTATACTAACGTTCTTTGTGTGGTTTTATGTTAAAAATTGCACGAAAAAAAATCTAATTATATCTACAGAAATAAAAAATTTAAAAATCAAAATTTGTGAATTTAGGAAGTGAGAAACTTAACTGTGTAACCTGTACTTTATAGTTTTATGCATGTACGAGTATTCTACTTGTGACCAAAATTATTTTTATATTATTTAAATATATATGCTTTATATATTTCTTTGCATTGATGATCCAACAAAGTCTTCTTATTATAACAATGTCAAGAAGCACGTAATGATCCAGTGGTTAGTTCTTCTGTGTTCGCACTCACACCACCCAGATTTGGGATTTCTTAAAAGAGAAAAGACATGCATACAGGTGAAGAATTAAAAGGTTGGATTAATAGTTCCTAGCCTTGAACACGATGTGTCGATGCATTGTATTGTCTCGTCTTGCTGCAGTAAAATCAGATTACGTGAAGATAACTCTGGCTCACGATTATCCAAGTTTGTGGCAATTTCGTCCATACACAAAGGCAAAAATCAAACAATTCAGTCAAGGAAAGAAACCCATGTGAAGAAATCTTTGAATAGTATACGCAGCTATCTTTGAATGACTCAGACTAATAACTAGCTAGAGATAATGAAGGAATGGACAGCAAGGAAACAGACTGCAACTGAGCAAGATTCATGGAAAGGTGAATTGAAGCTAAGCACCTCAATATATAGATAACCACAAACCAAAATTTAGGTAACAATGAAAGAAATAAACTAAAAGTAAAACAAGAAAGTTGTTGTACAGAAGAGAAAACCAAGCAGGAAAGGTTGCCATGAGTCATAATATTAAGAAGATAGAAATTTCAAATTGTGATCTGAAATAACAAAGAAGTAGTTGTAGTAAATCCATTCATTTAGTGCATTTTATTGAAAACTTTTTAATGCTTTCACAGACTAATGAAGTAACTTTGAATAAGATTCCAAACTCAACAATATTTAGAACTACTGATATTTCTCCCTACCAATTCTATGATTTTATAGTGTTTCATACAAAAGTATTTTATTCTAACATGATGTACCACGTTTTGAGTTATTGAGTTATTTTAATAGTAGATTGGCTACCTTATATAAAGATGTTCCCTCCTTTTGTGGAAGACCAATAATATCTAGAAACTTTCTTAACCAAACAATCTCTTTGTTGGGTTACCAGGTTGTTGTGTATTCTTTCTCCAAGAAGAAGTAGCAATTGACTTTTGCTATTACGATATACATTTGATAAGTGAATCTCCCAAAAAAAGTCACATATCTAAAGGTAGAGTGAAAGTTATATATATATATATATATTTCCATAGCATAGTCAAACTGTGAAGAAGTAGCAATTGAATTTTGCTATTAAGGTCATAATGTGATAGTCCAATATCCCCAAAATGTCTCTAAATATGCTTTTAATTGATGATTTATATTTATGTCTTTTTAGTCTATTTATGTACATAGATCTATATTCATATGATTGTCATGTAGAGTTTGCATCTATGGGGATAATATGCTAAAAATATAGCTGAGAGATAGGTAAATAGATAAGACTACCTACAAAATTTTGTACTTAGTTGCATTTGAAGGTTTGATGTCATCATTTGAACCTAACTTATTTTCTTATGATAGGATGAACATGCATTATCTTAAAAGATTAGACAAGATTTTCAATGTATTTTCTTTGTGTAAAAATGATACTCTTATTTCCTTGCAATATCTCTACTTTGAGATAAAACTTGGTAAGACCAAGATCAAAAAATTGAAAATCCAAATCCAAGTTCGTTTACATTTTCTTTCTCACTATTGATGTATTGTGTGTTGTATCGAGGCACTACTAAAAAACCACAATAAAAAGAACTTGATACTTATTATTAACATATCATCCACAAAGACAATAACATAAGTTAATTTTTTCTTCACTTCTTTAGGAATAATGATAGCATTAGTATCTTGGTATTTACATAACCTAGATCTTGTGAAGTTTATGTATGTTGATAGATTTTTATGGCCAACTCTATGAGTTGTTTTTTTTTTCAGTTTGTATAAAGACTTTTATAACACCATCTAATCTAGACCTAAGCTAGCTAGGTATGCTCTTTAGATATGAACACATTATAGAAAACTATTAATTATATCCAAACAATGGAAAGGTTGGAGGTTTAAATCCATAAAAGGCATATATAATAGAATCCTAAGGTGCTATAACTTCCTAAGATGACAAAGCTTTTATTTTTCACTAGGGATCTTAAAGCCTTTAGGTTGATGCATATGGATTTATTTTACAATATTTTCATTTAAGAAAGTTATTTTACATCTAAATAAATCATGCAACTTTCATTCTTTTTGAATTATTAATGCAACAAGAGTTCTAGTAATTTCCTACTTAGTAACTGAAGCAAAGATTCTTTGTAATCAATACCTTCTTATTGTTAGAAGCCAATAGCAACAAGATGGACTTTGTGTTTATCTAGTATACCATCAACATTAGATTTTATTTAGTACACTCATTTGATTAGCAAAAATTTACATCCAAAAGGAAAATCTACGAAATCCCAAGTAGCATTTTCTATTAGAGCTTGATATTCTATCTCAATGATTTTTGACCTCATATCGAATATTGATTCAATTTAAAGAAGTTAGAAGGTTTACCATCAACATGATATGCAACTTTCTTTGCATTTGTTTCAACATTTACTTCATCATTAAACTATTTATATGATTTAGAGGAGTCTTCTTTGTTTTTTTTCATGTTCATCATCAACCATAAATGTTGCACTCATGGCTATTTGGTAAGTGTTTTTCTTAACTAGATATTAACCACAAAAAACTAACCAATAAATGCCATGAACAAACAAAGAAAAAACCAAACTTGACTGAGAGGGTAAAATTAAATTAGGTAAGTGGTAGAGAAATAGAGGATGGATGAGTGATTCCATTTTTAGTTATCTTGTTACCTCATCTAGTACTCAGACTTGGTTAAAATCATCTTATTTAAAATCATCTTGGCCAATTGATAGAGATATATATATATATATATATATAAGCTAGTTACAATGACTATGGCAAGGATAGATAGAGAAGGACATAAAGAGTGCTAAGAACACTAGAGTCTTGGACAAATGTAAGGAACTAAGTGAGGTTGATGGTGAACTAAAATGGGAGCGATGGAGGCAGTAGTAGTGACAAAGAGCAGCATGGATTTTAGGATGACAGTCTCCATAGTGAGGCCTAGATCAAATCTAAAGAGCACAGCCAACTCCAATCCTTCACCTATTATTTCAGCATTCGAAGTAACTGAGGACTTGTACATGTAGTCCATGATGAAAAGCATATATGTGCATGACATATTTCTGTAATTCCTTAGAATGTCACATATCATACTTAGCTTCTCTACCTTCAATCCTAACATGTCCTCCACTTAGTCTACAATTGTAGGTGCTTTGGGTGAGCCACCCAGAAAATGTTGTTCCAATTGTGCACATGGAACTGCTTGAATGCCTCATGCAGGGTACTTTTGATGTTCTTGGAAATGATCCTAGGCATGCCCTTGAGAAAATGAAATGATAGCCCCACCTACCAAAGGTGTCCATCAGTGGCACCTTCTTAGTCAGGCATAATGCTCTAAGCCATCCACAATGGTAACACTTTTTGTAAAATTTTTCTAAGTCTTATAATGATGACACTTTCTGCAAATTTATCTAAGTGTTAGAAAAAAGACACTTTTTCTCAATTTGTTTTAAGTGCTAGGACTATGCTCTCCACTAAAGTATAGTGTAGTTGGCTTTAATGTCCAATTTTTTGCAATCTTGGCTAAGTGTCCAAACAAGGTCATAATCTGTAAAATTTTTCGTAAGTGTCGAGACTACGCTCCCCACTCCTGAGATTATGCTTCAGAGTATAGTCAGTGTAATCAACACACAATAGCTAGTTTTGCAAGATTTTTTCTAAGTGTCAAAATGATGACACAAGCTGTAGAATTTTTGAAGTGCTGAGACTACACTCTCCACTGTTAGGACTATGCTCTAGAGCATAGTCAGTGTATTCAACATTAAAATCTAAATTTTGACATATTTTTTTCTAACTGTTAGGGCTACACTCTAGAGCATAGTTAGGGTAGAGCGTAGTTGGAGTCAAGTGTAGTTGGGATCAACCATAATCCCAACTACCCCTCTACCACTTGGTAGCTAATCTACATTTTTTGACAACCCTAACCCTATAAATACCCCCACCATGGGTATTTTCAGGGGAGGGAAAATTTTAGATAATTGACAATTTTCAAGTTTGGAATTTAGCATTTGGGCGAACAAGACCTAAAGGTACACTAGTGACCTAGGCCCACCACATCCCCCCTACAGCCCAGCCAAACACCACAGCCCACAGTACACCACGACAACCAACCTAGTAAGCACAGATACCATAGCAAGCACTAGACTTCATAGCCCAACATCACCAAGACTATGACTATGCTCTCCACTACATCTATTGTACACTAAGTACCTTCTCAATCCCTTTTGGTATTAACTACACTCAACCCCATTTGGGGTAGTATTCCATTTCTCTCTCTTCCTCCCTTGCATTTTCTTTGTAATTTTTTGCATCTTGTTTGCATTTTGAACTACAACTATGATCAAGCAACAATCCATGTGTGTTGACACTTTCATCTTTTACCAAAAAATGTGACTACTCTTGGCATTATTCACACCGTTAACACCAACTATGCTTAGCACTATTCACATGGTTAACATAATTAACATTGCTCAACACTTAGCATCATTTGCATTAACATCGTTTGCACTCTATAAGTCTCTATTAAATTGACAAGATCATTTAGGGAATCTCATCTCCACCTCTAGCAAGGCCCTCATGTCAACATGGGGTTAGGCTATGCATCCATTGACCCCTCAGTGTTCCAACCACCAACATTTTTAGTCACTACACACAAAAGCTTGAACAACACCTGATCATCAAGCTCTAGCTCCAATTCTGTCCTAACGACAAGAGCTCTAGCACCATTGTTGAAGAGAGCCTAACCTACCATGTTGTCCAAGTGACCCTTAAAGGATCCTCTGAATGTGATGGTTGTGATATTGTTGCACACCACTAAAATGTAGACACTGTAGTTGTTCTCAACAAGATCCTTGTTCACATGCAAAACTATGTCATCAACATACCAATCCTACTAGTACAACATCACTCTCTTCACATTTTTCCTTAGTCCCAACATGTAGGTGAGTTGGTAATTGGCCCCTAACATGTTAACTCTAATGGTTGTGTAGAAGACAAGGTGAGTTATGTTGGACTTGGGATGCCACTGCTCTTTTATGGCTTTTACTATTGCCTCCTTCCCCAGTCAAGGTACCTTCACCACCACCATGTCCTATCTCTCATCCAGCATTGATGCCCTAAAATCCAACATTGTCAAATGCTCCTTCAAAATATCTTCTATCAAATACATGTATCTCTTATTTATCTACAAATTGTCATACATTCTTTGAAACTTGTTCTTGAGCTCTGTTACGTGCTCCCTAGCAATGACTCGAAAGTAGTAGTTAACGTAGGTGCTCCAAGGGACTTTGTTGGGCACCACCACAATGACAATGGCCAAGATAAATGTCATCCCATTTGGCCACTAAGACTTTCAATACAACTCTACATCCAATTTGAACCTATTGACCTTGCAATTTCCTTAGTCATGATCATTGTTCATTGATTCTACCATGTGGGGGTGGTAGATATAAATGGCTATGAATCTATCTATCTCTCTATGGTTAGCAAAGTTAGCAATAGACTAGTGACAATATGGAATGAACGAGTATACCTTGTGAGTGAGTGATAATATGGAATGAGCAAGTTAATTTCCAAATTTTATTTTTGTGAATTAATGGCATTTTAGCATCCATTGCCTATTTCCACTTTGAATTTTACACAAACGAACATGCCTCATCATATGTTGATGGCTCACTATTTTTAGTAAATAGGAGATATTCTTATAAATGTGAAGGTAATCATCATATATGTGTTGAACATCTTAAATGATCCTATTCACTTTTTTGTTCATTTAAACTATATTCTCCCTCTTCATGTTGTTTCTTCTTATTTACCATGCTATAACCATCCTATTTGCTAGGGGCAATATCCCCAATCAAGGGAGGATGACCCTAAAAAATTTCATTATTAATTTCAATAGGCACATACATAGGATTTTTAGTATTAGAAGATTCCTCCTTCAAAAATCCACATTTTTCTCTAAAGATAACATCTCAAATATAAATAACCTTTTTAGTTTGTGGGTTATACAACTTATAAGATTTAACACCATGACCATAGCCAAGAAAATTACATTTGATAAACTTAGAGTCTAATTTGAACCTATCAAATTTTGGAATATGTACATAGGCTCACAACCAAAAATCGTCAAATAGTTTAAATTAATGGACCTACCACTCCAAACTTCCTCTGGAATTTTTCTGCCAAGTACTAATGAAGGAGATCTATTGATAACATAACATGAAATTGTTACTATTTCACCCCAAAAATGCTTATCAAGATTATATTCACTAAGCATACATCTAGCACATTCCATCAATGTTTGATTGAAGCACTATGCTACTCCATTTTATTTAGGACTACCTAGAATAGTATTTTTCATTTGAATTTCATGTTCTTTACAAAAATCATTAAATTCATTTGAGAAAAACTCACCACCATCATGTTGTTTACAAAAAAACATTAAATTCATTTGAGAAAAAATCACCACCATTGTCAGTTAGAATTTTGATTTTCTTTCCTGAATAATTATCAAAAAGAGCTTTCAATTTTATGAATTTTTGAAATACTTCAAACTTATGCTTTAAGAAATAAATCTAGCTCTTTCTACAATATTCTTCAATAAAAAAACATAATATAGAGCACCGCCAAGAGAACTTGGTTTAATATCTTTAACTAGTTCACATATATTGCTATGTATTAGTTCTAATATTTGAAGAGATTTAGCATTACTTCTTTGAAAACTATGACATCTCTATTTACCATGTAAACAATGATGATAGAAATCTAAGGAATCTTTTGAAAGGTTAAATTTACCTTGTTTGTAAAGTTTCTTAAGTCCTTTTTCACCAAGATGTCCCATTCCTTTATGCCACAAATCAATACTTGAATTTAAATTAATAACTACTAATGTACTTAATTTTTGTTTCAATGTCTTAGCATCTAATTTATACAACTTGCCTATTTTAATCCAAAATAGATGAACCATGTAGTACTAAACATTTTCCACTTCCAAAGATAATAGTTAATCTTGCATCATCCAATTCACTTACAAAAAAAAAAAAACATTTTTAGTAAGTGTTGGAACATGACATACATTGCAAATCAATTTAGCTACTCCATTGTTAAACTAGATCTTTACTTTTCCATAACCTATAACTTTTCATAAACCATCATTACCCAATCTTATCATTCTGAGATCAAATAATGTATACCCACTAAACAAATCAACATGTGGAGTGTAGTGATGAGATGCACTTGAGTCCACATACCATGAATACATATTAGCATTATCAAAAGATGAGATAACATACAAATCTCCCTCTCAAGTAAGAGGAGCTTGATCACTTTTTGGTACATTACTCTCTTTGCCATTTTTTGGAGGGGCTTTACAATCTTTATTTATATGACCAACTTTACCACAATTCCAACATTTAGGTGGCCTCTTTACAAATTTTTAAGGCTTCTTCTTAAATTGAGGCCTCTTAACAAACTTTGGCTTTACATCATTTTTGATAAATAATACATCATTTTGAGTAGGATTTTTTTCTTCATGCTTCCTCAGATAATAACTAACCAATAATATTATCAAAAAAAAAAAATGTTGGTAGATGTATTACATACATCCATCACAAATCTTTCCCATGAATCTAGAAGCATGATGCATTGATCTTCCTCATCCAATTTCATTGCCATAGATTGCAACTAATGGACCTGTGTTTTAAAGATATTCAAGTGCTTTGTAATGGTAGTACCTTCAACCATATTACAATCATATAATCATTTCTTCAACAACATATTATTGGTTAGGGACTTTGTTTGATACAAGGTTTGCAATTTTTCCCATAAATATTTAGTAGAAGAAACATTGGAAATATTAAGCAATAGGGAATCTAGAAAACATGCCATTTTTCATCAGACATCTTATTTGGCTTCACTCCAAAAATTGCATTGTGCTATTACTTTTCAATGAGGAGAGCCTCCATTTTGATCTTCCATAATTCATAGTTGGACTCATTAAACTTTTCAATTTCAATTTTGGACAAAGAGTTGGTCATGATTTTTCCCTGCAATTATGTGATAAAATAATAGTGGTGTGTGGAACTTGGCTCTAATACCTATTGTTATTCCTAATCACTTGCACCAATATTATATTAAATTTAAAAGAAATTGTAGAAAATAAAAAAGACACAAATTTACCCTAGGGAAAACCTTTAAGATGAAAAACCCCATCAAAAAATTGACTCTTGGACCATTAGTAGCACAACTTTAAAATATTGAGGCTCAAGGAGAATTTACAAAGGACTGGAGATTATTCTCAAGCTTATTCTTTGAAATATGTGATGCTTAGATTCTCCCTTTAAGCTCCATATATATTATGATGAGTTACAAAAATAGACCTGTAGTATACGCAATAGTTATTTTATTTTTGGGATAAATAAGTTGGTATAACAATTATGGATGGATCTACCAAAATAGAAAATCAAATATGGATGAGGATAGTTAGCAAATAATGGATGGTGGAGAGTCAAGGAAAATTTTCCTTCAATAACCACTATAACAATGATGATGCCTTGAAATCCAATGTCATCAAATGCTCCTTCAGAATCTCCTTCTTCATATTCATGTATCCCTTATTTATCTACAAATTGTTGCACATTTGCGAAAACTTGTTCTTGAGCTCTATCATGTGCTCACTAGCAATGATGTGGAAGTAGTAGTTAGGGTAAGTGCTTTAAGACATTTCATTAGGCGGGATTTTGGTGCCAATAACCAAGATGGATGCCACTCCATACAACCTTTGTGCTTTTTGATAAGATAATACATTTAACTTCAATTTAGTTTCTCTACATAGGTTCTTGCTCACTACTCTTCCTTCTACCATTTGAAGGTATATGAAACTAAAACTAATTTTTCTTTTAACTTACTAAAACCTATCACTAGCTATCTAAATTGAACTCCCTCTCTCTCAAGTGTATGTTTTCTTGAAAAGAGGGATGCAATGCTTAACTTGTATAGGGGCCATGATGGGTTGAAATAGGAGGAAATTGAAAGGGATGAGCACCACCTCAAAATTAAGGTCTTGGACATGGGCTAGGACATCACAACATTGGTTGTAGAAGCTCTTTAAACATTCATGGATTCTTTACCATTGTGGTCTTCAAAGAACATTTCTTCAAATATGGGACATGGTGTCTCACCAAAGGAGAACTATGAAAGTCATGCCTACCTGCTTGCATGTGGCATTTCTAGACAATTCCAATGGGGAATAACTATTAAGGCAATAGGTGTAGATATTTGGAGAAGAAGGGGTTAAATTTGAAATGTGCCCTACATTTTTCCTTTGATTAAAGGATGATTATGCCTACAAATATCATTCTTTTCTTTGAAGGTGTTTATTTTAATTAACATATAATTAATTAGAAAATTATTTACTTTTAATGAACATATAATTAATTACTTTTCTAATGACTCTAGGGTGAGGACCATGTAAACTTTTTATATTAAGTGTCTTGCATAGTACTTTTCAAAATACTTTTTATTAAAGAATAGAAAAGCCTTTCAAAGGCAATGAACATGAAAATTTAATGCCCAATCCCAATTGTCAAATCATGGAATTATTGCCAGTACTTAAACCACTCTCATGCAAGGACCAAATTCTAACAACATTACTGTAACACAGCCATAATCTATGTTGTGTGTTTGGTAGTAGTGCAAGTGTGAAAATTCTAGAATTCTAAAGAGTAAAAGATTCCCATGTAGTTCTAGTCCACTAATGAAAAGTTGAAACCTAAAAGCAAATGTTGGACATGCATTTTAAATAAATTTTCATTGCAACGGGAAAAAGTACTCATGCACTGGAATTTCCTATAAAGAGTTAAAAACAATGCTATGTAGAGAATGCCTTGACCAATATCTAGCTATTTAAACATTGTCGGAAATGGAGAAAATGAGCAATGGTAACATGCTTGAAATTCATTATGTAAATTTTTTTTCTTAATTATGACTTTTTTCTTCAACCTTAAACAACAAGATAACATTTTTTCTTTAGATCTAATGTGCTTGTACTTTCATCCAAATCTATATAGGTCATTGGATGAAAGCCATGGATAGGAATAAAAACACTAATTTTAATGTGATTTATCCCTGTAATGTCATACCCTTTGCATTCCCACTTGGTTCTTCACTCTTTTGTCTAGGCATAATGATCATAATTTTTTTCTTAGTTTTATGAGAAGAATATCATTATAGCCATGGTAAGAGCCTCTTAATATTGGAATGGGTTGAAAGATGTTGTGAGCTCACTATATAGATAATCAATCCCTTATGATCAATAATATAGAGAAATCTTCACCTTATTGACACTACATCTTACCTTATTTGATGTGTTTTATTGGAAATTGACAAAAATATTTGAAACACCATAAAATTTCAGGATCCTCATGCTTCAGCAGGGTCTTGGAATTTAGGCAAGGAGTTCCACAAGTGTAGCATCATGACAGTTCAATAGGAAAATGTAGGCACTAAGGTTGGACTGTCTAGTCCGGCAAGTTTTTTTATCTCCAGAGCTGACAGGCTTGATGGACTCTCTTGCCTACCTAACTAGACAATTAACTCGGCTGACCGTCTACCCAGAAACTATGTTAGGAGTTGCCAAAAGTGTTTGGGAGGAGCAAAATAGTTTAACAAGTTTTCAAGTGAAGAAGTCTGCTATGCTACACTACGCTATGTAGCGTAGCAAGCTTCAAAAGATAGCTACTCAAGAGACCAAGTGCTAAGTGACAGAATGATTGCAAAAGAAGTCATCAACGTAAGATGCTACGCTATGCTACACTATGTAGCATAGAACAATGTAGTAAAAGAAAAGAAAAAAGGCCCATCTTGCCAAGTGATTCTAACTAGAATGTTGCACTCGACAACACCTCAGCCTCCAAAACTGGTTGCCTCGCTTAGCCCCCATCCCTCAAGCAAAGTTTCTTACTAGAAAATGGCGGATTGAACAAAGAAGTAGGATACACTGGCTACTACGCTGCACTACGCTACATAGCATAGCATAGCATAGCAACAATGCAAAAGCAGCAAAATTGTTTCAAACATGAGTTCAGCAAGTGTAAAGGCTTCCCAACATAAAGGACAAAATTTGCAGTTGTTAGCATGACTAAGCCTCAGACAAATTCCTTTCAGCTCCAACACAAATTTTAGTCAAGACTAGTGGCTCTGCTATGCTATGATATGTAGCGTAGCACAATGTAGCAAGCAGCTACTTATGCTACACTAGTGTGTTCAATAGCATGAGTAACACAACACTGGCACAGAAGCATCAAGACATTTTTAGGTGGCTCTAAAACTTGTGGACAACAATCTTTCTCACTCTAGCATCTCCTTGGCGGGATCAGCAATTTCACTCCATCTTGCATCTGGTCAGCCCCCAAAACATTATTGCTATGCTTGACCCTTCTCATAAGAGGAGGGAAGACATAGTCCTTGGGAATAACCTCCAGTGTGCTTGCATTGTTAGCACACTGGATCTTGAGACGTGCAGTTTCGATGGTATAGTCACAGCATAGCAAAGTTCATGTCTAGTATCATATACCTCCATAGTACAGGCATGTTAGCACCTTGAAGGGTCCAAGACAAGTGGTAGCCAAACCACATTTCTCTCATGCTCTTGGCCTTATAAATACCCCAGCAAACAATGCTCATAGGATTGGCTTTTTTGCGTTGGCTTTTTCATGTTGGCAAGAACAGGTTTCTTGGTTGGCTTTTCACGTGCAGTTGAATTTTTACTATAGTTGACTTTTAATTTGGCTTTTAGGAAGCATAGTTGGCATTTTTCTTGAGCATTCTAGTTATCTTTGAGCTCTCTGGTTGGCTCCAAACATCCCTTCGTGAGTCAAGCATTTTGACATCTTAGTAAATAGATCGACAAGTAGAAGAACTATGACTATACTGCTTGGTGTAAGCAATGTCTCTCCGGCATTGCACAACCTATTGTACACATTTCAAACAAGGCAACAAACCAAATCCACGACCTTGCGGCAGTGCATTTTCTCACCCGAGTTTGTTTTTATATTTCCTCATTATAATCGTTGTTTTGCATTATTTTCTCCATCTTGCATTTATTGATTGTTAGTTTATCTCGTGTGTCTCGCTTCTGAAACAAACATTTACGTAAGGTTAAGATACACTGATTAAGTTTCTTCTCTAATCGACTAGACCATTCAGGGTGCCCTGATTCCATTGTTCTCCAACACAACCTTTGCAAGGATCTGGGATTAAACTGTTCTCCCGGCAACCTCTCAGTGTTCCAACCGCCGATGTTTTTGATTGCTACAGTTTCTGGCACTAGAAGGAGGGCCTTTGGTGCCTTTTCTATGTCCTACAAGTAGTCCTGCATGCTCTCTATACCTCGTCACACACTAGTGTAAATGTGACAACCTCTTGTGGTTGTTTACGCATTGTGTGGTGTAAATTGGTTGCCACGACAATTCCTTTTGAACTCGATAGGACAAAAAGCCTCTGATCTCCCATTGATTTCTATGTTTCTAGTTTACGATCTCCTCTTTTTACCATGCAAGATGTTCTCGACAACGATCGTTGTTTTCACCTCAAGACTTGAGGCTCCTTTCTCGGCTCAAAGCACCATAAGTGCTGAGTGGCCACCTAGCCTAGTGCTAGTGCCATGCTATTCCCTTAGGATTTGACATTTGTCACCTAAGTTCTTGGCATAAGATGCAGAGTGTTACGACTTTATGTGCGTAAAGATCCAGGAAAATTTTCCCCTAGATCACCAAGAACTCAAGAACAAACATAGTTTTGAGTTCCTCTATCGAAATGGGAGGGAGTTTGTTCCTAACCCTGACATTGCCATCCCCCTGATAGAGAAGTATTAGTGGATCTTCATTCAGCTACTATGAACCACTAAGCCTAGGGAGCAGGATGTGGCATCCCATTACGATGAAGCATTTTAGGATAGATAGGAAGACCTAGAATCCTAGTCCGAGGGGAATGGGCAAACTTACCCTGTGACTATCTTTCCTGCAATGGCCTTTAGGTCAAACCCCCTTTTTGTGATGACTCCCATTGTGATCACCACAAATTTGCCTCAATCTATGCTTTCATTAGTCATGGGCAGCCATCCTACACCCTTAGTGTATCAGCAAGCACCTCTCTTAGTTTCATACCCAGGCATTCTCCCTCCTTATTCTATCCCGTCCTCGTACCAAGTGTTGATTACACCCATGTTTCCCTACATACACACCGTGTCTACTTCACAGCTACCCAGAGCCTCCACTCCTATTTCATCATCGGCATCTGTTCCATCATCAACAACTGGTCTAGTCCCAACAATGTGGTGGACCCTAGCCACTTCACTCCCCACTTTGCAGCCCCACTAGATGTCACATTACCCTTACTACTACGCATATCAAGTCCCATAGGCATCGTAACCAAGTGCGAGACTATGGCTTGTTCCATCAGTTATGCAATGACTAACCCTGTAGCACCACCAGTGGCAACTTCTCTAGCAGCACCACCCACTAGGGGGTATACCTCACAAATAACACCCTTCGCAAGGGTAGCCCTAACGGCACCCCCTATGAGCCAAGCCACCACCCTTACTACGCCACAAACAATGGTTGCCCCTGCAACCCCACAACCGTCTACATTGTCTTCGGGTCTGATCAAGTGTTTTAACTTATCCAAACCCATATTGAAGAGGTTAAATGCCTCAAAGCCACCAGTTCTGACATGGTCCAGGTCATGGATTTCTACCATGACAACCCCATCAGCCCGGTGGTTCCCATGCTTATGTTACCTCCTAGGATGCCACTCCTCCAATTCACAAAATACAATGGGGAGGGAAACCCTAATGCACATTTAGTCACATATAGATATGAGTCTTTGTTGCTACAACAATGGCTGCACACCATTATTCACGTATTTTCTATGTCTCTGATAGGTAATCCTTTAGACTGGTATTGTGCACTTCTGTGCTTCTTCATCTCAACATTGGAGGAGCTGCTAACCTAGTTCATGACCAGCTTCAAGTATAACTTGAAGCCCAAATTTACGTTGGATCAATTAATTGGTGTTAAGCAAGACCCACTAGAGTCTGTACAATGGTTTATATAGCAGTGGAGCACCACCTTGAATGACATCCATGAGCCTATCACGGAGGCCCATTTGCTGACCATCTTTAAGGGGGTAGTAAATGATTTTATCAAATCCAAGTTGTATTACCTAGCCCTGTGCTCTCTCAGTTAAGCTTTCTCCTAGATAAAGAGCATTCAAGATGTGGCCAAAGCTAGTAAGGATCTAACCCACGTTGCATATAAAAACACATATACCAAAAAATACAAAGAAAAGGGTAAATCCATAATGGCCAGAGTGGCCACCATGGCCAACGAGTCTAAGTACAATAGCAAAAATAATAAGAAAGTAGCAACAACATCAAATAATCCCATGCCTAGCCCAAGTAACACTACCCAACCCTCCGCATCAGCAGCAGAGGCATCAACCCCAACTAAACCCAACTTTGAGCATAAACATGATTCCATATACATGCCTCTACCTGTCAAGCCTTCAAAACTTCTAAAAAAATTATTGGGGTTTGGGTACATCCAACATAAGTGGATGTCAGAGGAGGCAATAAAACGACATTAGTGGTATTGAAAACTCCTTAATAACCCCTCCTTGGCTATGCGCAATGAGCCTCTAGTTCCTAAGAACTTCAGGTTGGAGTAATTTTGTGACTACCACCAACTTTGTGATCATGACATGGATTAGTGTCTAACCTTAAAAGATGACATTCAACAGATGATTGATCAAGGGAATTTGGTGTTGGACGAAAGCAACCCTTTCCACCTCAAAAATTAATCCATGCATGTTTACAAGGACCCCTTGAACACTAATGACCTAGGGTACATTATCAACATGATTGGTGTAGATGGTAATCCGGAACCACCATAGCAGTCATTTGTGGTTCGTGTACCTCAATGTAGCGTAGCCACACCAACAATGGAAAAAAACACACCACAATAGCCATTCATAAGAAGGTTCCTCCTTGAACATCTGCCCCTACACCCTTCACATTCAAAACCACACCACCGCCTGTACTAATGTCACAAACACAATTTGTCGTTAGGGTGCCAAAACACTCAACTGCTCCCATCCCACAAAACCAACATAAGATGGCATCATAGCCTTCTCGTTCAAGGAAATGGGAAGAGCATCTGACAGATGAAATAGCCAAGGAATGTACTGCCCCAAGTCCTTCCAAGCCTACACCTTTGTCCTCTACATCTACACCTATCTCATCACCAAAAGTTAATGCCGCTACATATACACAATCATCACCACCCCGCCCAAAAGGGTCTAGCCCCATACTCGAAATTTCTCCTCTTCAGGAAATTCATGTTCTAGGATGAATCAAGGAAGAGAAGTGCAATAAACAATAGGAAGATAGGTAGGACCTCCTAAATGCTCTTACTCAGGTCAAATAGGCTCTAAAACAAAATAACACAACCTTGAGCTTGTACGACCTGGTAATGACTTCCACCGCACACCGTGAGACTTTGGTTCGCATGTTAACATCCATACTAGTTGACAAAAAGATGTTGATGAAGGAGAAGGTGATCGATGCGGTCATGCTTCCTTTTACACCTGAAAAACCATGGCCATCTCAATTGACATTCAGTGATGAGTCCATTAAGGAAGACACTGAAAAGCATCAGGCGATGATAGCACCCCTATTCATTACAATTTGGGTTAGCCAACATAAGATCCGAAGAGTACACGTTGATGATGGGGCTTCTACAAATGTCATCCCATTCCCCATAGTGGACAAACTAGGTTTGGTGGACCAAATCAAACCCATGAAAACATCATTTCTGAAGTCATTCAATGGAGCACGAGTAGTGATGAAAGGCACTATCCACATTGATTTCGTGGTAGGGGACCAGTTCCCCAGAAATGCAACATTCATTGTGGTGGAAGAGATGTCTAGGTTTAACCTGATCTTGGGGAAGTTGTGGTTAGCCCAACTCAAGGCTATCTCTTCACCCATACATCAAGAAATCCATCTACCCTATGTAGGTAGGGGGTGGTGATCCATGGTGATGAAGTGGCAACCCAGGTGATAAACAACATCAATATGGAGCAAGGTTCAGATGTCATAACGTGTAAGAATGAAACACCTATCTCCAATGAAGCGACTTGTTTGGTAGATGAGCTGGCCCAAAAGGCTAGCTCAAAAAATGAAACTACATGGGCCGAATTGCCTTTTCAAGTGGTAGACGATGACGTAGAAGAATATTTCAACAAAGACTCTCAGCCTTATGCATCGCCAATCCCACGATGGGTTAAGAAGTAGCTGTGAGGATGATCGTTACTTGTGTAGCATAACAAATCCACTACTCCTTACCCAATTAATGCTCATATTATGTTTATTCCTTGTTCGCCTCATATTCATTCGTCTACACTAAGTGTCTAATTCATTCTTTAAACCGTTCACATCATAACCATTTTTTACTGCACACCATGGCCCGCTAAGGCCTAAAACTAGAAAAATTTTCCCTTACCATCATCCAACAGCCCAAAATGGCTTAAACATTCCAATGGCCTGAAATGGCCTAAAACTAGCGATGGCTCAAAATGGCCTTAAACTTTTGTTACAGCCCAAAATGACCTAAAACTAAAATGAGATGCTGTTAATGAATCCAATTCATAAATAAAATGAAATAAAATAAAATAAAAATAAGTACAACATATAACACATAAGCAAAATCAATCTCTTCGTATTTCATTTTTTCTTTCACAAATTAATAAGGTTTGTAACATTCTTTGAATTCAAATAAAATGGTTGGCTACTATGCTATGACCCTTTGCCTGCTCCATCTTTCCCTGCTTCATTAGGCCCGATGTTTTCACTTGGATCCTACACCATGAAAAAAAATTGAACTAGTCAGCTAAGGAAATAATAAAGACTCAAGAAAAATAAATTATCGCTACACCAAAGGGTAACTCACCCGAGATAGCCTCACATCTGCCTCACATCTGTTTCAGGGGGTATTTGATCCAAGCTTGCCTCCAGGCGTCACAAGATCTCCTCTTCCGTGATATTAGCCCAATTCCTGTTACCCAAATCAGTGCTTGTAGCAACTTTCTCCTTCTCTATGGATATCCATCTTGGGGTCCTGGAGAAAAGGTGGTAGTGGTGGTCTCACCTATAGGAAAGGTCACTTCCCTTTCAAGAGATTCACTCATTATCACCTGTTGCATGAACCTATCATAAGCCCTATAAGTGCCAATAATGTTAACAAATACTTCGTATATATGTGACTTGACTGAGGCATCCATATATTGGTTATGGCAGGTGGCACATTATATCTTATACATATGCTTATGATTTTTCTATGCCTACCCCCACTCATAAACCTTGGCACTATAATCTTTTCAGTCCTGGTTGTTCTAGGCTAATAGGTCCATTTGCATGCGCTGGTCTATTATTTCATGGGTGGCCTCATTGTTGCACCACACGATCATCCAATACCTTGCATAGTCAATGATATTCATGCACCAACTGCCATCATTGGTGTCTCAGGCCAATAGGAATTCATTCTTAGAATGGATATGTCCTACCTCAGCGGTCAGGTTGGCCTTCTCCTTCTCAAGCCTCTGGACCCATTTCCAGAGGTCTTCGTTCATGCACCTGAATTCCCACAAGGAGCATGTCAAGTACAAGGCATATTGGCTTGCCTCATTGTATACGTGATGAGGTGCCTCGGTCACCTCTGATGGAAATTCAGGCATGGCGTCAACCTTAACTACTCATTTAGGATCCCACTTGAGATGAGAGGCTACCAACCACACATAAAAAATGCATTAGTCATAGTGGCATGGTGAATGCAACGACAATTTAGAGTCTAGCGTAGCACTTTAACTTACCCACTTATGGGTTGACCTGCCTCAAATGGTTGATCATGTCATCGACCACCCCTTCCATGAAAGTAAGTTTATCAGGGGTCTCGGTCCATGGTCATAGGTGGATTGCGGATGGGCTGGAGGTATCAACGGTGGTATCAACTACATAGTAAAATGTGTTAGCTAAAGATGAGAGAACCATAATAGAGCTAATGAATAGTGTAAATGATAGTGTAAAGCTCCTACCCAGCAAATTCTTAGGGGTGATAGCAAGGGGTCACCCATCGACACACTATCAAATATGTGATCAAAATCACCAACGTCCAAATGAAGCCCCTCTCCTTCGAGCTAACCTAGTAACATAGTAGCATCCTCGATGCTCATGTGCCCCTCTGACACTGAGCTACTCTCTAAAAAAGGGTCATCAACAAGAGCCTCTTCTTGGTTGCCAGGAGCCCCTTCATCATTGGTAGGACCCCTTTCTTCATTGGCAGGGGCCTCCTCTTCATCGGCAAAGACCTCCTCCTCACCAGTGAAAGGCCTTTCTTCTATAATAAGGGCCTCTTCTTCATTGGTAGGGGCCCTCTACTCTATAACCAAAACCTCTTCATTCTCGTTGGTCACCTTTGTTGTGGGGGCCACCACTTCTTCTCCCTCTTCTTCTTCTTCTTCCTTTACTGATAGAGCATAGTCATAGTAAGTCAATTATACCAACCTAAAGCACATGCTACACTGTCCAACGCTACCTAGTGTAACACACCGTAGCAAACATTAGAAAATGCACAAAAAACTTACCAATCGAAGGCTGCACTCTACGAAGTTTGAGTTGTAGCTTCTTCCCCCTCTCTTCATTAGTACAGGGGGTCTCGTCGGTAGGGTTAGACCTCTTGCATTTCATCTTGGTTGTCATCATCTCTACAATTAGGTGTTCCCCCCTTGTCACACAATCGGTGGTAATGGGGGGTGCCTCTCCCACACTGTCCTTGGCTCAAAATTTGCATGCTACCTGATCTTTGATCATCATCGAGAATGATTCCTCGATAGCTTTCGGGGGATCCTGAGATTGGGTCGTATAGACAACTTGGCAGATCCACGATTTGGAAATCTAGATACGATCTTGTAGTACCTAGACACCATTCTTGTGGACTACCAATAATTCTATAAAACACTATAGGTAGGCTATGAAGAAGGCATGGTACACATTGAAATAGGATTCAAGCTTCCCATGAAGCTTGATCATTTTAGTTTGCATGCCTATGCAAAGATGCTTGGCCCAATTGTAATAGGTTCCTTCTTCCATGACATCCCTCATTATCTGAGCTTGCTCAATCCTAATGATTTGTACTTGGGATAGTAGCTTGGGGAAGGCACAGGCACAAAAGACAAGGTAAACCATTTTAGCCACCCATAACTTGACTTTCTTAATATAGATCCCCTTTCGATCCTTTGTAGCCCCTAGCCACTCCTCAATGTCCTCCTGATTGTGTGCATATTTCTTGGATTTTTCTCCCATGGAGAGACCATTAGATGGGATGTTGAAAAGATCCACAAACAATTGATCATTGACATCAAACACCACATGCACACTATGAACATGTGTGTGGAAGCGGTCTACCTTTTTGGAGAAGGATTCGTCTAGGGAAAGCATCTCGGTAGGTCAGACACTTGGGTTAACAGCCAAGAATAAGTCCATAAGCCTAGCCTCTTGAAGGTTATGGACCAGCATGGTTGGGGCCCCATTGTAGAGCTAGCACTGGGTCTCCTCCGTCTCCCCATACCTAGAAAAGAGATTAGTTTCATTTTGCCCAGAGCCAATAACTGTCACCTCCTAGGATTTCTTCACTACTAAAATGATTCGCAAGAAACAAAAACAAAAAAAAATAGAGAGGCTAGCAAAATTTAAACATCACTCAAACATTTAACAGTGAATTCACAAATTAGCTTACCAAATTTAAACGGTAGGGGAAATGGTGGGAGATCCACCAACACGTCTTCAATGCTGAGCAGCCTAAGGGATGCCCATTCCCTATCCAACCAACTGGCTTCTTTACACTTCCCATAAAATTGAAAATACCAGGTAGGATAGGTTCTGAACTCATCCCCAAATTGGCCTATTATGTCGATGCACACATTCCCAGTGGAGGAAAACTCCTGCAGGGCCATCTATGCCAATGCTAAGGCATTTGTGTCATCGTGGAGACCACTTTTATCAATAAAAAACCTAGTTAACACACAAAAAATGCACATATACACTATTAATACTTGTGTCTATCATAACATCAATTACACAATGACAAAATACCTTTGTGTGGAAATCACCCGCCAGTGTAGTAAACGGTTCCAAGTGGGTTCTAAAAGCAGGTGCCCATGTGACAAGCAATAAAAAACGTGTTGTGTAAGTGATACTACTTATACTCAGGCATTTCCAAAATCCAACTTAAGCATCTCAAGCTTTTTGGACACTGGTTGGAGCCCTCTACTTGCTCGCTCCTGATTGACCCATTAGTCAAAAATTTCAGAATACCCCAATTTTCCCTAGGCAATAGGGTTTTTGTGATTGCGGTTGCTATCTTTGTTGATAAGTGTGACTAAAAAATCATACTAAAGTGCTGGAGGAGAAACTATAGGAAGTCTCGTGCACCCTCCCATAACTAGACCACTTGCCACTCCACACATGCATGGGGAGGAGGGACATTGGCCACCGGTTCACTAAGGCAGCACAGGACTCCTAAAATATCTACGATAATCAAAATGGGTTTCAACATGTCCCTGCACAATGAAGAACCAAATGTTAGCACTATGTACGAGCAAAGTTTACACATAACATAGCGTAACCCTCTGATTACATATAACATAGCATGGCATTTTCATTACATGTAGCATAGCATCATTTCGTAGTCGCAAAAAAAAAATAAAAGTAGAAAATACACAATGCAAACAAACAACAACAAAGTAAGCCTCACAGCATAGCATGGTCATCAAACTTCACATAATGCAACAATGCTTAGATGACATATAATGTAGCAAATGTACAGGAACAAGCAGACATTCAACAATACAACAACGTAATCAACACATCACTATGACAAGCATAGCAATATGGCAAACTCAATAAAATATGAATTTAGCAATGTAGAGATATTGTAGATTCAACAGCGTATTAAGGTGAAGAACCTAAAAGACCTTATGAAATATAGGCATATCACAATAAAAACACTAAAAAGTGCAGACAATTAGGAGTTCACTGAGCTACAACTTTCCCAACCATAATTCGATTGTACAAAACAATTTTCTTTATACTATGGTAAACACATGTCACATTTTTCAAATCACATGGATAGCCAAACCCTCCTGAAGGTGGCACACTATGCTAGCCATGTGCTAGCTTTCTAGACTTGCCCAAACCCCCACGATAAGGTAGTCACAGCAATGGTGATCGAGGAAATACCACATGCAGCTATGGCATAGCTTTTGTATAGCTGCTATAGCGAACCAGCAACAACGACAGTGTAGCGGCCAAAATGATGACCAAACCTAGTCGTAAGGGATGCAGATTTCAACAATAATGATTGCAGAAATCTTCATAAAAAAGTAGCATAACAACTTACCAAGCAAATGGAGCCTCCTCCCGCACTTCAACGTGCACCTGGGTTAGTCGCCCCCAAGTGTCCTTGACTTCGTCCACCTTAGCATGGCCTCGGTGCTTATGTTCATCTTTAGGTGTGATTGCTTCACTTGCAAATGCTATTGGCTGCTATGCTACACTATTTTTCTTTCTCTCAGCATGATCACACATGCTCTAGATGTGGGCTCTAAGCTCTGACAATGAAAACGACAAGTTTACCAAGGGTAAACCCCTATTTATAGCTAACGTGGTAAAAGGAACTTGCCAGTTTCACATCTCGAGTAATGTAGGATGCCCCATATAGCATAATACTTTCATGTCGTAAACTTGCGATAGCGTAGCATTCCTATTTGTAGATATGTGGGCCCAACCGAAAATCTTGTCCCACCTTAAATTAGCAACCTACCTATATGAATTCTGTGCACAGTGGTCTGCAAAGACCTTAAACTAGTAACATTTCACAAAGCCTACTTGTTAGCAGGCCACAAAGACCTTAAACTAACAAAATTTTACAAAGCTTACCTGTTAACGGTCTGTAAAGACCTTAAACTAGTAACCTTGTCCACCAACCTGTTAACAATCTACAAAAACCTTAAACTAGTAACTTTACCTTTACAACTTGTTAACGGTTCATCATGATCTTAAACTGGTAGAGTTAATTGCATATTCAAACCCACTCACGGTCCACCAAGACCTTAAAATGGTAACTTACAAACTTGGCCAAATATTTGAAAATCATTACATGTTTCATTATTGCATTGTAAATATTTACTATTATGTGCCATAGCTACAAACGGATATCACTTGACTAGGCTTCTTCTTATTATGGAAAGTTGGATAAGATGGCCATGCAGCATGATCTACACTCACTTTTAACCTTAATAGGTCCTCATGGAAAGCTTGCAAGATATCTGAACTTAGAGTCGATAGACTAGGATTCATCTACTAATAACATTGTAGCATCCCTAGAAATGTTCCTAGATTGTCCTGAACACTTGGTTTAAGCCTTAGACTTAGAGGCCGAAGATGTGACCGAGGACCCTCTCATCGAAGCACCGGTAACAACATCTAGGGGAAAAATAAAAACACTATAACTAAGTTCCCTCCTAGATCAAAAAATGCAAAAATATGTATCCAAAGTCCTTCAAGATAACATCAAAGTATTCACATGGTCCTACGATGACATGCCAGGCTTAGACCCACGGCTAGTACAACATAACATTGTATTGGACCCATGTGTCAAACCAGTTAAACAAAAGGCTCAAAAAGTTAAACCAGAAATTGCACTAGCCATACATGATGAAATCACTAAGCTATATCAAGAAGGCTTCATTCGTGCGGTCGATTACTCAGAATGGGTGTCAAACATCATTGTAGTCTCTAAGAAAATGGAGGGAATACAAATTTGTATAGACTTTCAGGATCTAAACAAAGTAACGATTAAAGATGAATTCCCACTACCAAGTATCAATCAACTTATCAACACTATGGTTGGTCATGCTTTACTATCCTTGATGGATGGGTTCTTGATTTATAATAAAATTCACATAAATGTAGAGCGTTAGTTGACAACCAATTTCATGACCCTTTGGGGTACCTTTTGCTATACCATGATGCCCTTTTGTCTAAAGAATGCCAGGGCAACCTATCAATGAGCCATGACCTACGTATTTAGCAACTACCTTCTAGAGAGACTAAACGATTATGTGGATGTCATAGCAGTCAAGTCTAAGATAGTTATTGATCATCCCACTAATCTAAATGTAGTCCTAAAGCATTGTCACAGGCATGACTTGCACCTTAATCCAAAGAAATGTGTTTTTGGCATAAAGACCAGATGCATGCTAGGGTTTGTAGTATTGGAGGCTAGAATATGGGTGAACCCTAACAAAGTTAAGGCCATCATTAACCTAGCACCTCCTACTAACCTTAAAGAATTGTGTGGGTTTCAAGGTAGAGTACAGTTCATCAAAAAGTTTATAGCAAGGTTGACTAACAAGTTACATCCCATGCAACACTTACTAAAGAAAGGGGTTAACTTTGAGTGGACAACATAGTGCTAACAAGCCTTCAATGACTTGAAGAAAGAGCTTTTACACCTCCCAACTATTTACCCACCATATAGGGATAAGCCTTTCTATATCTACCTCACCACCTTGGACACATCTATCATAGTGCTTTTATGCCAAAAAAGAGAAGATGGCTTTGAAATCCCAGTCTATTAGTTGAGCCATGCATTAATAGCATATGAAGCCAAATACAACAAAGTGGAAAGGAATTGCCTTGGTTTAGTGTTCATGCTAAAAAAGTGGAGACACTACCTATTTTGTAGCCAAATGAACATTATATGCAAAAGAAACGTACTTCAAGCTATCATGAAAAACCTATATGAAAGTAGCAGGATATCCCAATGGAAAGCAATAACATCGGAATTCAATTTACACTATGTAGCCCAATCATCAATGAAAGGACAAGAGATAGCTATGCAGCTTGCAAGCTCACTCATTGATGATTAGGCGACTATAGAACCCTAATTCCCTGATGAACATGTTAGCAGTGTCAACCTTGTACCATTGCATTTCGAGGCCACTTTGTATTTCAATGGTGCCTCAACCACATGAGGTGGTAGTGTTGTTTTCGTCATTACATTCACCTTGGGGGACATGCAACCTTTTGCTTATCACTTCACGTTACTTTGTATGAACAATGTAGTTGAGTATGAAGGACTCAGGGGCCTCTTAGTAGGCTGGAAATTAAATATTTGACATCTAGTAGTTCGAGGTAATTCTCAACTTGTCATCAACCAAGTCACTGAATTCTACACCTATAAGGCTTCTCACTTATAGCCTTACTGTGATTTGGCCAAAAAGTTGTCGAAACAGTTCACCACCACAAACATCCAGCATGTGCCACACAATGAAAACATCGTATCCAATGCCTTAGCTATGCTAGCATTAAACATGCCTCCACACCTATTTGCAACTTTACCTGCTTCGATAATAGAATGCATAGACCCTATCACCCAAGAAATACACATCACCTCCATAAGCGCTACCAATACTCAAGAGTGGTACATTAACTTTAAGGCCTACTTGTAACATGGTGACCCCCACATGGCTTAACACCTGCCCAAAGGGATGCAATCTGAAAGCAAGCATGGCAGTATATCCTCATAAGAAATAACACCTTGTGTAAACTCTCCTTTGATGGAATACTATTAACTTGCGTTGGTGGGGAGGAGGCATAGAAAATCATTAGCGAAGTCCATGAAGGACTATGTGAAAGACACATAGCTTCTAGGGCTATGGCAACTAAGATCAGATGCCTAGGGTATTACTGGCCTTGCATGGATTGAGATTGTTTTGCTAAAGTGAATACATGTGATAGGTGCCAATGTCACGCAAACCTTATACACGTGTCACCTATTGAGTTGCACCCTATGCAGATCACGTGGCCATTCCAATGACGGGGACTAGATATCATAGGACACATAACACCTAAGTCTTGTGCAGGACATAACTTCATCATTACTACCATTGAGTACTTTATGAAGTGGGAAAAGGCTATCCCCCTTAAGAAAACTACACCTCAATAGGCTTTCCACTTCATCTTGGACAACATCATAATAAGGTTTGGTCTTCCCATGACTATTGTAATGGAAAATGGGCCATAGTTTAGTAGTGCAGAAACCAGAACCTTTTGTAGCAACCTTGGCATTAAGCAATCTTTTTGGTCACCATATTACCTGTAAGCTAATGGTCAAGAGAAGCAATAAACAATGCCATCATCAACTTGCTTAAAATAATTCTTAGCAACAACAAGAGGTGATGGAACGAGCAAATCCTCTATGTGCTGTGGGCCTACCATACGACGTGTAGGATGGTTACAAGGAAGAAACCCTATAGCCTAGTCTATGGATCTGAAGCAGTGTTACCTCTTGAATTGTAGGTACCATCACTGCAAATGAGCCTTTTAAGCATTGTAAATGAAGCCCAAAATAGCAATTCAAGGATCATTGACCTCGAATCCCTAGAGGAAGAGTGTGCACAAACAGTTGATCACATCGAATGGTATGAGGAGAAGTAGTAGCAAAAGCATCATGCAAACCTATGTCAACAGCCAATTAAAAAGGGGGACCTAGTTCTCAAAGTTGTGTGTGAATATGTAAATAAGTTTTTAGCAAACTGGGAAGGTCCATTTGTAGTCATAAAAGCATACAAGAATGGAGCCTTCAAGCTAGCAGAAATAAATGGTAGAGAGTTTGCAAATCCAATGAACCACTTATACTTGAAGCTATACTACATCTAATGCAGAAGAAACATAAGCATCCATAGTCCACCATGATTATAAACTAGCATTGATAGTCCACCATGACTATAAACTAGCACAGATAGTCTGCTACAACTATGAACTAGCATCTATAGTTGGCTATGACTATAAATTGGCACAAAGGAGAGGTAAGAAGATAGTCCACCATGACTATAAACTGGCACAAACAGTCTGCCATGACTATGAACTAGCACAGAATATGCGCTATGATGTTAAACTAGCACAAACGATCCACTACGATCTTAAACTGGTCCATCCACCATCTGCTATGATGATAAACTAGCACAGTGGTCTGCTGAGACCTTAATCTAGCATAGTGGTCTACTGGGACCTTAAACCAGTACATCAAATGGTCTACCAAGATCTTAAATTAGGTTTGTAGCACAATGTTCCTGACTCGCATCCACAACCATTCAAACAAGCGAGGGTGCACAATGCCAGTGCGGGGTAGAGCATTGCAATTCCAGAACATAGTTCATGATGAAAAGAAAGCATCCTCTAGAATGTGTGTGACATCGCTACCCCTAGCATCTTGCTAATCCTCTGGAGATGTCTTCTGACATCTTGCTGACCTTCCAAAGCTACTGCTACCGCAGCCCATCGCCCTAGTAGTAGCTTTCTTTGTCAGCACCTATTGCTGGAGTCCCAGCACTATTGTGGGCCAGCCACAAGGTCACTATCCTCCAACCCCCGCCATCATCCGAGCTCAAAAGATGTTCAACTGTTGGGCCTCTCACCTTACAACTAAACTGCATGATGTTTTCCTTGGGTGGGGACTCCTAAGCACTCTCATCATCGCAAGTCCTAACCACCTCAATGCCAGCTCCTTCAGCCTGCTACTACCAGAACCACTACTAGCCTTCTTGCTTTAGACGTCGCATGCCTCAGCAACAATTCCAGTTACTTTAATGATGTCTAAATAAAGTAAGACCTTTGGCTAATTTCATTTCATGGTTACATTTCTCTAGTCTACTTTCTATTGCGTTTCCAGGATCTGGTCCAAGACAACATCAGTCAGAGATGCGTTTCGCCAAGAGGATAGGACACCACATCAGTCCAAGGTGACCACTTTGACTAGCTTATCTACTTGGGAGTGCACATCTTGCCCTTCCTTTTAAGCCTTTGTCATCTCTTTTCTCACACCTATAGTTTCCATTTTCACATCCCCTTTACTAGCTTTTTTGATGCGTGTAAAGCCCTCCCATATGCTCAACCATAAATTCTATGATGTGCATAATGCAACTTGCTACATGGAAACCATCTATAGGTAGGTCAAAACCCCACATGGATGTAACACAACTCATCCTGAGGAGGAAACACTTGTCCTACAACAACAAGGTTATCTGTAAATGAACATGGCTAAACAACAAAAGAAAAGTGCAAAAGCCTAACAAAAAGAGCTTGGAAGAAAAAGAGCTCATAAAAAAAAGAGCATGTTCCCAAAGAAAATGGCATATCAACTATTTTACAATGATCCTCTCCAAGCATTCCGATGATAGGTTAGAAGCCAACCAAAGAAAAATATTCACACAAGCTAATTTGCTCACAAACACTTCGATGAGGGACCGCGCTACATTTCATCTTTCCTCTGCCTGAACTTATCTCCTCAAGTCCACCCTTTCCTCTTTCCCCTACATAACTATCCTATTACCCCCAAGCATAGCAAAGCAACATCTAAGCAACTACTAGAGAGAAATGTTGGCAACTTATCCTTCATGTTGTTTCGTATTCTTTGTCAATGTCTATCAGGTGGATCCTTTAGACGTCGATAAAGAGGGGCCAATGAAATACCATAAAATTTTAGGACCCTCATGCTTCAACAAGGTCTTGGAATTTAGGCAAGGACTTCCACAAGTGTAGCATCATGATAGTTCAACAGGAAAATGTAGGCACTAAGTTTGGACTGTCCAGTCTAGCAAGTTTTCTCTCTTCAAAGCTAACAGGCTCGATCGACTCTCCGACCTGCCTAACTGGACAATTGACCTAGCTAACCGTCTACCCAAAAACTATGTTGGGAGTTGTCAAAAGTGTTTGGAAGGAGAAAAATAGTTTACAAGTTTTCTAGTGAAGAAGTATACTACGCTACGCTACTCTATGTAGCGTAGAAAGCTTCAAAAGATAGCTGCTCAAGCGACCAAGTGCTAAGCAAAATGATTGCAAAACAAGTCATCAACATAAGATGCTATGCTATGCTACACTATGTAGCGTAGCATAGCGTAGCAAAAGAAAAGCAAAAAGGCCTATCTTTCCAAGTGATTCTAACCAGAAAGTTGCACTCAGCAATACCTTAGCTTCAAAAACCAGTTGCCCTGCTTAGCCTCTAGGCCTCGAGCAAAGTTTCTTACTAGAAAATGGCGGATTAAACAAAGCAGCAAGATATGCTTGCTGCTACGTTGTGCTATGCTATATAGCATAGCATAGTGTAGCAACAATGCTAAAGTAGCAAAAGTGTTTCAAACATGAGTTTAGTGAGTGCAAAGGCTTCCTGACATAAAGGACTAAAGTTGTAGTTGTTAGCATGACTAAGCCTTAGACAAATGCTTTTCAGCTCCAACACAAATTTCAATCGAGACTAGTGGCTACGCTATGCTATGCTATGTAGCATAGAAAGAAGCTACTTACGTTACACCAGTGTGTTCAACAACGTGACTAATGCAACATTGGCACAAAAGCATCAAGACATTTTCAGGTAGCTCTAGAACTTGTGGACATCAATCTTTCTCACTCTAGTATCTCCTTGGTAGGATCAGCAATTTTACTCCATCTTGCACATCCCTTGGTCAGCCCCCAAAACATTGTTCCTACGCTTGACCCTACTCATAAGAGTAGGGAAGACATAGTCCTGGGGCAACATCTCCATTGTGCTTGCACTATTAGCACACTAGATATTGACACATGCAATTCCAACAGTATAGTCACAGCGTAGAAAAGTTGATGTCCAATATCATACACCTCCACGGTACAGGCATGTTAGCACTTTGTGGGATCCAAGACACGTGGCAGCCATACCACATTTCTCTCCTGCTCTTGGCCCTATAAATACCCTAGCAAAAAATGCTCAAAGGGTTGGCTTTTTTGCGTTGGCTTTTCATGTTGGCAAGAATAGGTTGCTTGGTTGGCTTTTCGCATGCAGTTGCCTTTTCACTGTAGTTGACTTTTAATTTGGCTTTTAGGAAGCATAGTTGGCATTTTTCTTAAGCATTCTAGTTACCTTTGAGCTCTCTGGTTGGCTCCAAACATCCCTTTGTGAGTTAAGCGTGTTGACATCTTAGCAAATAGATCGACAAGTGGAAGAACTATGACTATACTGCTTGGTGTAAGCAGTGTCTCTCCGGCATTACATGACCTATTGTACACCTTTCAAATAAGGCAAAGAACCAAATCCGCAACCTTGGGGCAGTGCATTTTCTCACCTAAGTTTATTTTTCTATTTCCTCATTATAATCGTTGTTTTGCATTATTTTCATTGTCTTCCATTTATTGATTGTCAGTTTATCTCGCGTGTCTCGCTTCCGGAACAAACGTTTATGTAAAGTTAAGATACATCGATTAAGTCCCTATCTGATCGACTAGACCATTTAGGGTGCCCTGATTCCATTGTTCTCCAACATGGCCCTTGCATGGATCTCGGGTTAAACTGTTCGTCCGACAACCTCTCGGTGTTCCAACCACTGACATTTTCGGTCGCTAAAATATGTACAAATAAAATGAGAACATAACATGAAAAATTAGAAAAGATATCAAAAATTAAAAAGATAGAATGAAAAATAATAAAAGAATTAGAAAATATCATTGAATATTAAAAAGTTTAATAAATAGAAAAATATAAAATAAAAGGAGAATATATTAAGAAAGTAGAAAAAGTAATAAGAAAGTGGAAAATTTAAAAGGTACCTACATGTGGACACCCCCACGACTATGGATAAGATTAGTCAATTAGAAACATGAACAAGCAAAGGACATGTGGATAGATTGGGTGGAATCTTTAGTAGAGTTGGGATATTTATAATAAGGTTTAGCCTGCTAGATGTTTACTAGTATGCGCTTATGTGGTCTAGATGGATGGTGAATATGTATGATGCCAGAAGGGTAATTTTCCTAAATGATGTAGGTTCCCTTCTAAAGTGTCTGAAACTAGGCTTTTTATTGGACATGATTGGGGTTATAATAGAGGACCTTGTTGCCTGGCTATATGCATACTTACCTTATACGAGCATCATGCCTATGCTTGGAGTAGTTTTTATGGATCTCATTGCTCATAAGTGCTACTAGCTTGATCTCTTCTAATATATTTGAAATCATTAGGCACTCTCTTTGGGCTGAGCTCAAGCTTAGGTCAAGTTGCTGGCAGTAGCTAAAGTTTGAAGATCTACCTAGATTAGTAGCATGGGTAACTTACCATAAACTAACTCATAGGGTGAATAATTGATGGATAATTTCCATGTTGCTCTATAGGCCCATAGAACATCATTCAACTTGGTGCTCCAATCCTTTCTAAACCTACTAACCATCCTAGTCAATATTTTAGTAATCTCATAGTTAGTGACTTCTACTTAACCATTGGATTGGGGCTGGTATGTGGTGATTAGCTTATGGTTTAACCCAAGTTGTTGCATGAGATTTTTGAAAGTAGCATTGGTAAAATGAGTTCCATTATCAAATATAAGCATTCTTGGTACTCCAAACTAGTTCACCACATGTTGTTGAAAAGACTTGGTAACTATTTTGGTTGTAAAATTTTTAACTACTGTGACCATTATCCACTTGGTGCAATAATCCATAGTCACAATTATATAGGCCTTCCCATTCAACATTGGTTTGATGGGATCCATAAAGTCAATCCCTCATACATCAAATAGCTCTAGTGGTTGTATCCATTACTACAACCCTTCATTCCTGGCCATTATCCCTCATCATTTTAGCATATTTCACAAAATATTGTAAATGTATGGACATCCCAAAACAAGGTAGGTTAGTAGTCTACCATCATTAGTTTTAATGTCATCCTACATTTTATGTAATGGCCATCACTTGGGCCTTCATATGCATCTTGTAGGATCTATAGTTGATCAAATTCCATTACATACCATTGAACTAACCTATCTACGTAGATCTTATAAAGTTTTCCATTTATTTTCATGTATCTTTTTACCTTATGAAAGAATTTCTCTTTTTATTTCTTGCTCCACTCAATAGGAAGCTCTTGTGTTCTTAGATAAGTTAGATAATCATTTGTCCATGACTTTTCTATTAAGTTTACAACCATTACAGTATTGGTTAACAAATTTTCATTAGGGAATTGGTCTAACAATGGTTTTACATGGTCTTGTAAGTCCCATATAAGTCTTGACAAGTGATTAGCTACAACATTCTCCATGCCTTTCTTATCGATCATTATTATGTCAAACGTTGAGGGATAACAAGCCATCAAATCATTCAAGGACTAACTACTAGTTTATTCATAAGAAAATGCATGGAATTTTGATCAGTGTGGATATAGATATGATGCCCAAGAACATACTGTCGAAATTTTTCCAATGCATACACCACTACGATTAGCTCTATTTCTATTGTGATGTAATTCATTTGTGCCCTAATGATGATTCTGCTAGTGCAATGGATATAGTATGGTCTCTTTTGGTCATCTAGATGTGTCAATATTGCACCCAACGCATAGTTTGAAGCATATATCATGATATGAAAAGGCTTAGACCAATCTAGAGCTTGTAGGATTGGTGTCTCAATCAACTTCTACTTCAAGGTTTAAAATTTCTTTCACATGAATTATTCCACTAAAAGGATTCATCCTTTTTGGTTATCTCAACTAGTAGCTTTACAAGTTTTAAAAAATTTTCTATGAATCTTCTGTAGTACCCTATGTAGTCAAAGAATGATTGAACATAATTGATGGTTTGTGGCCTCTAGGTGATATTCTAGGTGACTCTTATTTTGTTAAAATCCACTTATATTCCTCTTTGTAAAATTTTGTATCTTAATATGATCCCATCCTAGACCATAAGATGGCTTTTCTACCAATTAAGCTTTAGATTAGTTTCTACACATCTTTTTAATATCTGCTCTAGACAATCCAATATCTTTTTAAAATCTAGCCCCTATGTCAAAAAATCATCCATAAATACATCAATATCATTTCATATTTATTGTTGGAAGATGCTAAGTATAAGTATTTAGAAGGTAGTAGGAGCATTGCAAATATCAAAAGGCATTTATTTATAAGAAAAAATTCCCCATGGATTGGTGAACATTATCTTCTCTTGGTCCTCAGGTGCAATGCAGATATGGTTATATCTATTGTATTGATCTAGAAAACTATGGTACTCATGTCCTACAATAGTATCTAGGACTTGGTCAATGAATGTCAAAGGAAAATGATCCTTGAATGTAGTAGAGTTCAACAATCAAAAGTCAATGCATACTTACCACTCACCTCTCTTCTTTAGAATGATTACCAAAGAACTAATTCATTCACTATCTATGATGAGATAAATGAGCCCTGCCGTTAGTAATTTTTCCAACTCTTTCTTGACTACTTCTTTGAGGTTTGAGTTTAGCATCCTTTGTTATTAGCACCATGGTTTTACCACTAGATCGGTGTATATCCAATATTAACAAATTAGAGGATCAATGCTTGTGATCTAGTCATAGGACCATCTGAATGTTGTTGGCCACTTGTTGACTATTTCCAACAACTTATTTTTTTCTTTATCTAGGTTAGCATAAAATATAATTGAGTTCTGATTATTTAGAAAAGCATATTCAAGTGCTATTGGTAGGGCCTTCAATTCCAATGATTCTAGTTTAACTTTGTCTGGGATCTCTAATTGTTTCCATTCTATTGCTTCTTCTTATCCCACATGTGGATAGGGATGTCTTCTTCTTAGTTGTTCTAACTTATCAGTTTCTTGCCACTTATTATTTGATTTTCTAGTTCCATGTATATGTTTGATTTAATTTCATTATTTGTGATTAGCCATAGGGTGTGTTCTTGTTGGGTGGCTGCTCCATACAAGCATTCTTGCACACACATTTCTTTAACACATTGTTGCATGTTGTATTATCTTCTTGTTTGATTGCTGATATTTTTTGCACACAAGTACACCCATGATAACTGTATGTGATACATAGAACCCTACATCTTTGAATTATCTTAGCTTCATCTTCCTTGGAAATATCTAAGGACAAATCTCTAATATTGAGCTTAGCATCTACAATGCTAAGTTGAGCCCATTCCATTATGAATGGTAATTTTTCCTTGTTTTTACCTACATGGATGACCAAAAAATTAGTAGGGTAGGACCAACCACTAATGGTAGTGATCACATCATCCACTTATCCTAGTAGAACTATGATTAACTAGTCTGCAAGCTCTAGCCAAATGTTTCTTTTCTTCAATGGTGATAGATTCTAGGCTTGATACATTTCTTATGATATTAAGTTCATCCTTGATCTAGAATCGAGTAGAGGCTTACTTGATTTTTGCCTTACTACTTGAGGGTATACTAAGGGACTTCTTGAATCTATTCATTTTTGAGGAAGTGCTCCTAACTTAATCCAATGAATAATGGTCTATATCAACATGACAATTGTCACATTTATATTAAATGATGTTGGAAGCTTTTCATTTTTAGAAGGATTGGATGTGGATGGAATGGAAATAGATGTGTTCCCCATCCTTCGAACCTTTTTTGGACTCATTCAGAAGAATGATCATTTTCTGAATTTTGGTTAATGTATAATTGCCTCCTCTTGCATGTTAACTATCCTAGTTGCATTCTTTTTCTAGGGCTATAATGGTTGTTCTCCCTATATTATAAGTGGTAAAGGATTAGATGGTTGATTGAATGAACTAGCTACTTGTGAATGCACATACTGATTAGAGTCCATCCATGGATTTCTTGGCCTATGGTATCTAGGTGGATAGTAGTGAGGAGCTTGAACTACTCCATTTCTTAGAGAAATTGGATGCTATACATAGTATCAATAAGGATCTAGTTGCTGATATGGGTACTATTTTCATGGTGGTGGCATCACCCATGATTGTGGTTGTTCCCACTACTAATGATATTTCTCCTATGGCTATAGATAGTTTCCATTGGGGTAGTAGGCTGGTTGGAAGGTCTACTGGTAGTTACCTTGAGGATAAGGCAACCATTTGGGCATTTTCTTCTTGATGAATCTTGGGTTCCATGCATATGCCCCCATTTCTTGTAAATGTATGATGATAGTGTAGCACCCTATAGGGTGGTCATACTAGCATATAGAACATCCTTCCTCCTTATCCAAGCTTGTATCTGAATAGTCTACCACTGAAGCTACCTTTCCTTTTCATCTAAAATCTCTTTTCTTCTTTTTGTACTTGCCTTTACTAAAGTCATGCTTGGTTCTTTCCTCCATAATTTTTAGAGCTATTGTAAACTTTTCATCTACTGAACCCCACATCCTTTCTACCTTATTCACTATACCTATAACAAATTTTTGAATAGGTAGTGTCTTCTTTTGTATTACCTCATCCAACATTTCCTCCTCTCTAATTACACATATGTACATCTCTCTTTCTAATAGATGGGTCTTTTTTGTACTCTTTGATTGATTCTCTCTTCCTTAGTTCATCTTCTTCCTTTGCCACTTGTTTGATGAGTCTCTAAATACAATGGGTGATCATCTCAGATAATTTTCCCTGGGCATAAACCCCAAGGGTTTCCCTAGTTTTGTTTCATAGTCCAGTAACGATGGGCCTAAGTTACTTCCTTTGGGAAAATCCATGGCTCGGGCACCTATTTAGAAGTGAATAATACCTACCCATTTTCACATCAAGGGATTCATGGATCCCTTTCTTTACACCTTAGACTTGTTTCCTATGATTAGACACCTAGTAGTAGGTTTGATATTTGTCATTAAAAAGTTCAAGCATGGTATTCCATCTTTTGATTACTTTTGGTTTTAGTGATTTGTACTAGCTCTCGACCTCCTTAATGAGTGTCTAAGGGAACAACTTAGTTTTTTGCTAGTCACTCTCTATGTTTTATAGGGCATAGGCATCATGGAATGCTTAATGGTGGTGTTGTGGATCTATGTTGTATCCACCATCAAATTTAAGCATGTTGTTCATATCTAGTCCCTTAATATGAATGTTCCTTATGTACTTGGTTGGAATGTAAATAGATTCCCTTATATTTATCATATTGCAAGTAGCCATCAGGGGTTCTTCATGACCATTGGATTTGTATGCTTTTTTGTAGTGGTGCCTCCTTTGGTAGTCATACCTCTCTTGTTCTACATGTCTATCCCTATTTCTTCTTCTTTCATGCTCTTCATCTCTCTCATCAAATTGTCTTAGGTGATAATCATGTCAATCATGAGTCTATTATCTCTCCCTATCATTATCTTTATACTTGTGTTCCCTTAGATCAAAGTGCGTTAATGATCAGGAGGATGAAGATGAAGCAATGGGATAATGGTGTTACCTAGTCCTCTTTCTATGACTTTAGTATTCTTCCCTTTGTGTTTTAGCAGAAGCTCTTGGACTTAAGTCCTACTTATACTTATAGTATATTCTTCTAGGTGCCTTTGCTAAGGTAGAATATAGTTGCATCTTGATAGGTTCTACTAAATAAATAACAAGCATTTGAGAATGAACTTCATGCTCATGGTGGAGTTTCTTTGCTATAAATGCATCACCATAAAGTTCTTCTAGGATAACAGGAGAGATTAATTTTCTTTCCTTTATTGTGAACATGTTTGGTTTCCATAGTAGCATCTCTGTAAACTTGTACCTCTATGAGTTGGTAGGGCCTCATCATGTATTTGGTCACATGGTACCCTTCTTGTGCATGAATCAAATTTATTCCTCTCAAAGCTATTTGAAGCATGATGGTGGCTGAACATTTTGGAGGCAAAACAATGTGGACCTGTAGATCTCTCCACCTCATTTTCCCATCTTGGTGAAAGATGAAGGTAAAATCAAGATAGTATGGATCATCATGAGTGTATGAGATTATTATCTACATTGGCATACTCTAGTCTTCCTTGTCATTTGTTCTATTATTACTTCCTTTCATATCTTTGGTAGGTCATAATGTGTCCTTAGTTGAAGCCATGTTACGATTATGACACTTGGTTAAGTATTTGTTATTAAGATTGATTTAAAGATATAAAATTTAGCTTTAGATTTTTGGTTACAACAAACTTTGTACAATCAATTACTTAGCACACATTGACACATCCTTGACAACCATGCCAATGATGAGTGGTGGAGCATCCAACACTAAATTATACAAGCCACGAGTGTTCACATGTGACCCAATCATAATCCATAGATGCTCAATGTAGTTATGCTAGTAATTGAGTTGAAGTTCTTGATTGTTATCTTCTCACTTTGAGTTAGTAAAAACTAAACATATGGATTAACTCATAGTGAGGCATATGATAACTAATGTTTTTTTGGCCATGAATGCTCCGAAGTGTAAACATGATGAAAAATACCTAAGTCTAGATAACAAAGAAATCATAAACCTATTTTAACCTATCATGATGGATAACCATTCTTGATTTACCAAACATGCCTTTGGCTCATATTATTATCATTGGGATTACTAGGTATCATGCTATTGGGTGAACTAAGCAATAATACTACTAGGGTTACCAAATAATCATACTTAGTATTGAAATTAGTCATATGCATATCACTTACTATCCTAAGTAAAAATAAAGTGCTTGAGAAAGTAAATTATTAAGCAAGTAAAACAGTCAAAATTATCCTAAGTAAACAAAAATCAGTCCACAATAGTTCATGGGTCATTCCATGTAAATTCCATGATCATCTTGACCATGCTTATGTGTGTCCTTGGGTCCCACCCTTGCCTACCAATGGGTTCCTGCTAATATATGGTCAATAAAAATGCTTACCAATTAGTCACATATGCAATGCTTATCTAATACAAGGTGTTGATATGTCTTTTTTTTCTAGTAGCTAAGAATATTAATCATTTATATCACTTAATTAAGTCTTTAAAAAACAAAAAACTCATTATTATTACGAGGTTTGTTGGCTTTCAGTCTTGCATGTTGCAACTACATGAGTCATGTGCTTAAATCTTCTTCTGCATAAGTAACGATATATCAACATGTGTAGTGATGAGTGATGAAGCATAAAAACATAAAACAAAGATAATTTTATCATGAAAATTTGTTCATAATTTGTTTTCTTGGTAGCCATGAAAATTGTTGGAAACATTAAGTTTGCATGAATTTTTGCAGCTAATGAGTAAAAGACTCAAAATTGAGGAAAATTTATTATTTTGGAAAAAAATTTCCATGATTTGAAGTAACACTAATTTAAATTGAGTCTTCGGTTTAGACGACTAGTGAACCTTGGAGGTTCATTAACTGAATTCTAGTGGGAATAGTCATCCTCATGATACCCACTATTAACAACTAAAGAACTTAGATGTTGATTGTGCAAGGTCCTGAGAGAGAGGGAGAGATTAATGCAAGCTTAACTTCTTTCAATTGGTTGTGGTTAGTTTGAAACTTTGGTCTTCCAACCAAAGAAACCTACACCTTCCAACCAAAGAAACCTACACTTTATCATTATCCTAAGTAATGGTTTTTAGAGTCAAAGAAAGAAATCCATATTGAATTTCACTATCTTTGGATGGTTCATGCATTTATTTTTGAATAAAGAATCCTCTTCAACCACTGCCTGCCTATTTTTGTCCGATGACTAAACACACAGGAAAGGGCTCTACTTTGGTTAAACAAGAATCCAAAAACCTCAACCACTCAGATAGCTTTATAGAAAAGCCATATTTTTTTGCAAGGTAAAGCAATATCATAAACCATTTATTAATTTTCTTTTAGATATATCTTTTGTAGGATAATGAGTGTTTTCAAGATGGTTCAAGGTCAATTTTAACCCTAATACAAAGGTCCAACTTGAATAAGCAATGTAAATAAAGTTATTATAGAACTCTAAAATAATGAAGCTAACCATAATATACAAGGTAGATTAGATTTATTTGTTTTACCTATTACTTCTTTTGTTTTAATATTCATTATATTTTGTTTTGTAAAACATTGAAGCTAAGACAATGAATCAATGACTCAAAGCTTGGGATCAAAGAACCAACAATTATAAATCATTGGTCTTATCAAAATATTAATAGAAATTGTTGGAAACCTATATGCCATGGATTCATAATTTCTAGAAAATTTGTGTATTCTAGAAACTAGAAAAGAACATAAATAGAAGCATTGTAGGTATTTTTTTTATTTAATTTAAACTAAAACCTATATTTAATAAAGACAAAATCCAAAAGAAATAAAGAAAAATAATTGTGTATTATTTTCTAGAAAATCCTATTTTAGAATATAAAAAATATATTTTAAATATTTTATTATATTTTCATTCATGTCCCCATTTATAAACCCATCCTCACTCTTTGCAAATTCTCATGCACCAAAAAAACATTTTGAATTGCAAATCCTCAATTCCTCATCTAAGAATCGAGTTCACTTTATACATAGTTGGAAACCATAAACTTCAAACATAGAATTCTCACCAACCACTAACAATTTTGTTTCATCCAAACCTTAATAGAAATTGTTGGAAACTACAAACTTCCAATGGGCTATCATTCCAAGGAATCCTCACCAACCACTAGCTTTTGTATTCTAGTTTCTTCAACTTGGTGTATTGTTATTAACACATTGGTTGCAAAATCCAACATAGCCATGTAGGATACCCAATACTAGAACCTATCAATTCACATGAAAATACAATACGATTTTGTGCTCAAATAAATTTCCTCAAAAACATACTAAAGTATTATGATTTCTTTACTAGAACTTTGGAAAATAGTTCTATACATAAATGGTTCCAAAATATGATATATAAGAAATGTGAAAAATGAAAATTTATATGTGCTCAATGATAGAAGTTAAGCAATATATTAAAGTATAATTCATATTTTTAGGATCAAATCTATACCTTCCAAACAATAAGACATATGCTATAAGTAATCTTGTACAAGCATGTTAATTATAATAAGAAGCTACAATCTTTTGTATACCAAGGTACATCTTTAATAGTGGATCCATATATATAAATATATACCAATCTACTAAAATGTAAGCTAATAACACACATGAACATTTATTTATAGAAAACTATTAAAATATTATACAAATATAGACAAACATACACACAGTGATAAGAATATGGATTTGGAAGCTTGATCATACTATTGTAGGGCTTTTGCAAGTAAGGTGTTTAAAGTTTTGTTGATTTTGAAGGTTTCTTGTAGAGTTATTATGGGATTTTTTTTGCAAAAAATTATCTAAAGATGAAAAATACCAATGTCCCTCAAATTGTAGATACTTTGAAGGATCCTAAAGCTTTTAATTTTATTTTACCCTCATCGACATGGCCTCATTGATGAGTCCCTGTCAACACAACCCCATCAACATGGTGTTGTCTTGTCAATGGGGCCACATCGACATAGTGTTTATTGTGTTTATGAGGCCTCATTGATGTAGCTCCATAATAAAGTCTATAAATACACATTCATCTATCATGTTTAGGGGAAGCCTTGTCATAGTTGTAGTAGAGCTCTTGCAATTTCATCATTTGAAGTTAGAATATTTTTTTCCAGTGCCTATAGTAGGAGTTAGAAAGTGTACAAATATTTATTTGAGCATTGATGTACCTACGCACACCATTATGAATGGAAATAAAGATGAGCCCTTTGATCAAACCTTGTAGCACTTTGAATAGATTAATGATTTATTTTTACTTTTACCATTTTCATTAATTATAGAATTAATTAAGATAAGAAAGAGTTTAAATAATTAACTAATTAAGCTAAATAGATTAAGCACATAAGTACAACTTCTTCGAGCATAACATATAGCACTTGGTAATCCTAGCAGTGCGTAACGCTTCGTAACCTAGCAGTGTTGTATGCATTCAAGATGTGTATGAAAATTGGGACCAAATGCTTATGTTAGGATAGTTTGTTATTAATTAGTAATCAAATTTGTTAAATTTTTTAATAAATTGACTTTCAACTTGTTATCAGTCATAGGTGAATAAAATATAAAATAATAATAGTCATGTGCCCCAGTTACACTTAATCATACAACTAAGCTTCACAAGTATAGTTGGGAAGACAATGATCATCATGATTAGATTTCACTTCCTAGAACCAACGTACTTAGGAATTTAAGGTCTACAAAATTCAACTCGAGTGTACATGAATGCTTGTAATTCATATCGTTGGGCATAGGATATACTTGCCAGTCATCATCGAGACCGTTGCTGAGGACCTTTAGTTTGTTATGTGCACTATCTAGGATTTAGTGAAAAATTATTTAATATCATTCAAAGGAACCCTAAATTCATATCATACATTAACATAACTACAACAATTATAAGAAAGCACATTGCATTTCTTGGCTTCTAATACAATATGTCTTCTTCTCACATGAGTGATTCTCCATCCAAGTCTGACGAAGTAAATTAGTAGGTGCCTCTATGCTCATCCTAATTAGTATGTATCCAATTTCACCTTCATCTTACACCAAGATGAAAAACTGTGTCATCAAGATAGGGAGGGCAACATTGTGTTTCTGCCTAATCAATCCACTCCTACGATGCTCCATCAAAATCTTATGTGGTTGGGCATCCAAGGGCTTCATGCTAAATATGTTGTGCAGGATAGTGATACCAAGGATTATCATGCCACTGATGCATAATGTCTAAGGGATTAACAACTAAAGTAGCATTACAAGTCTACAAAGGGGAATTGGTCCAATGATTCCCCATTTCTGATGTACCAAAAAGATGGTGGAGAACCCTTCTCTAGGGATTTTCCATACAGAGAGATTCCTCTCTTTTACTTCCATAAAGGAGATCAAAAGCAAAACTTGCAATCCACAATACATAATCTTGGTTTTGGCAAGAACAGATCCCATGACAAAAAGGGATCCAAGGAGGAGAGTCATGGCAAGGATGTAAGCAAGTAGCATGATCACAATCATGGTCACGATCACTAAAGAAGGGATGGTAGGCACTATGATGGTGCTAGTCCTCCTTCCTCTTCATCTTCATCATCATATTTTTCCTATTCTAACTCCAAACATAGCCATAGGGGAAGCGATTATGATTGAGATGACCGATAGGACTGAGATGATTGTAGGGACCATCAAGCAAGTCAAGATCCAAGGCACGAGCATTCAAGAGAGGCCCATCACCATGAATGAAGGGGTAGTATAGGGCATCATAGGCACTAGGGTCATGGCTATAATGAGCCTTTGCTCACCACGTAAAGCATGCTAAACATTATAGAGGCAATGAGAATTTCGACAAGGCACATGAAAGATAATAGGATCAAGAAATTTGATATGAACAACATCCCCATGTTTGAGGGGAATATAACTTTGATCTACAAAATCATATTTAAGAATTTCATAATGCTTGTGCCCTCCAAAACATAGAAAATGCCTAAGCTTAAGTTATTTCCTAGGATACTCATCAAAGAAGTGGAAAGCTCGTATTGGTCCTTAGAGGTAGAATCAATCCATAGATGGATTATGATGATCAAACTATCCAACAACAAGTATTAAATATAATCCCAAGTGTCCAATTTGAGAAGGAAAATCTAGGGTTGAAAGTAAGGAATTCATGAGTCCTTGGATGTCACCATGGGCAAATATTATTCCTTATTACATCGATGCCCTAGCCATGGTTACTCTCAATAAGAACAACTTTTCCACATCATATATGGGATTCACTCTAAAACCAGGAGATCTCTTGGGATATACACCTAAGGAAGACTGTTAGAGTTAAGAGCACATCAGATCCAAAGGTTGATCGAGTAGGTAGAAAAAGGAGGAGAGTTGAGGAAACATAAAAGTAAAAATAATATAACCAAGATCCTTCCATTCATAAGAGGGAGGTCTACTTTTTTAACAAAAAGGAGGAATTACCACTTGATGAGGTGGTGAACCAGAAAACCTTTCCAATTCATAAAATTTCCTCTAATGAATAGTAGCCCCACAAACTTTGGCACCCATCTCACCTGAATTTGGCATGCCATTTTACATCCATTTTGTAGCCATTTTTTCAACCCTATTCATGGCCCAAAGAACCTATAAAATCCAACCTCAAACACCAAAGAAATTTCAGCTAAGGTAGACTAGTTGTAGGACTATATGAATAGAAAATTTCAAGTTGTTCTAAAAATTTTTGAAGAGTCCAAAGAACAAAGTAGTGATCATCAACGTAGGAGGTGAAAAGAAGCTAAATGTGCCAATAAAAAGGAATAAGGGAAAGATTGTTTCCATAGAGAAAATTGTGGAAACTAAATCAGATGATGATGGTAGGTGTGACATCTACCAATATGAAAATCCTAATGGATGTTGCCCCATCATGTCACACTTATAGTAGTCTAGGATGTATGCCTTGAATCCATGACTAGCAAAAAGACAAACACCCAAAAGATTTCCTTATCCTCAATGCAATCTTAGGTAATTCCATTAGCAACAACAATATTATCCAAGGGGAACTCCATCACAACCATACGAGTAGCATCAACAGTGGCAACAACCACAGTCATGGGCACTACCACCGCCAATGCAATAATACCCTTATAGACAACCAGATCCATATGGGTATTGTGTTTAGAAACTCTTGTCTCCACATGACTCTTCCAATCATGTTTCTCCTTTCCAACATCACTACTATCCTCTCGAATACTATAGAACTCATTCTTCACATTCCATGAGGGATACCACATTCCATCCTTATCATCCTCCTATTCCCGCATGTGTTCCTGCACCCTCAACATAGCTACCACATACTCCATCCATGTAGGATGAACTTCTAGCCTAGCCGCAACAATGCAATTAGGAACCTTAGCCTTGCCTCTTAAATGGAGCTCTGAAAGCTAGCCTCCTATATTAGTTTCAGTGCATATACATGTCAACCATGCAACTGGAAGTCTATTATAATATGAATCAAAAGCCATCACAGGATGAAGATGAAACTATAAATAAAATCACACATTTGTAATTAGTTAATGTATAATTCTACTATCATAGGAAAATTTTAAAATGAAATAATAACATCCATTATTGGAACATACATCATATTTGTTAGTGTTAAAAGTGGAATCCATTGCAAGGATACTGCATTGAGATAGAGCTATCATCTTTTTAAGAATCTAAGATGATTGAAACCCCATGATCAATGGAACACCTTATTCTTGGTTCTCTTCTAGGTAGTAAAAGCAAAAATCACTAGTCATTTAGTGCCAAAGATAGGTATTGATTTTATCATGCTCACTTTTCTTATAATTAGGGGCTCCATTTTTGCAAATGTTATAGATGTATTTTTTAGCAAGAAAGATATCCCTATTTCTTGATAGCTCAAATTCTTGTCCTCTTTTAAAAATTTATTTTATATATTTCTCATAGGTGAGATCTATTATTAATCTTTCTTTACATAAACACATTACCTTCTAACACATCTCACTAGAAATGTGCATGGATTGTGAGTTTCTTTTATCTATCATGGAATAGAGAAAGCCATGGTAGTAAGCTCCTAATGGTTTAATATAACCCATTTCTTTGTATATAATACATGCAACATGATCAACTCCTCTCATATAGCAAACAATGAAATGACATTGATAACCTATCTTTCTTATAGTCTTATTTGTTTTCTAGCTTCTCTGGGTGCTATCCCTATGGTAACACTTGGTCCATACTGGAAATGATAACTAATAAAAAATGATATTCAAACAAGGACCATAGTATTCTAAATTATGCATCTTTTTATTATAATACATTATTACATAAATACACAATAGTAGTGAGTAACTTACATTATGCAACTAGTGTAATGGTTTACTCATGAGCGAGTCTCCTTTGTCCATTTTTATTTTTTTTTTCATAGAAAAATTTGCAAGGAAAGATCTCATTCTTCTATTTTCCCTCAATAAAATCATATACTCTTTTTCTATATATCCAAGAAAATGCATTTTCATAGAAATAAGATAATCAAATATCATATTTTGACAAATGCCATGCTTGGGGATTTTATATTTCTTGCTACCACAGTTTCCTAGAAACCAGCATTCTTTTTCCTTCCTTGCATTATTCAAAGATTTTATATAAGAAAAATTTGATATATCTATATTTCAAATAGAACATTCAAAACATACACAATATAAGTTGCCTAAAATGAGAGTAAGCAGTGTACCTTATTAGCAATTATTGTTATAGAAAACTTACACAGTGTACAATCCATTTAGCATAGCAAGATTGACCTTTAATGACAATGTAATTACTCATGTAATATTCTTCACTTCCTTTCCATTCTCAGCATCCTTTAGGTTTCTAGAGAAATGCACAAAATGATGTAATAAATTGTTAAATTGTTCTAGAAATCTTACAGACTGTATTATCATTTAGCAAAGATAAATCTTCAAGCCCTTGACCTTCTGAAGGAAATATCTTTAGCAAGATTAGCCTTCATTACTTATGTAATGGGAAATGCTCTTAACTTCCTTGAAATACTCACATTCCTCCTAGTAGTTTCTTTCCACAAAATGATGTGGTAAATTTTTTGAGATGTTTTTTTTTTTTTTTTTTACCTCATACTACACAATGCGACCTTATGAGTGTTGCATATAGATTGCAATTCACTTATTATAATGCAGGTAGGATTTTATAGGAAACCTTGCAAGGGCATATGAGTAGCACTATCCCACATTAAAAAAATGTGTGAGCTAATGATAGATTAGCAGTCTCACATAGTTTCAGCTAGAAGATAGTTTGACCATCTAGAAGGCCAAAAATGCTTGAAATTTATGTCCATCGAAAGGCATGACACCTTTTGAAAGAATTTAGTACATAGAATGTGATATGCTGTAACTAGCATTAGCTCATCCTCTCCATAACATATAACAATAAAAACTAAAAATTAACACCCAAGGCAAAATAACCTCTTGCTATACCAAAACGTATATTGTAAGCTTAGTATTTAACTCTAAGAATTATGAATAGTCATTAGATGATAATTGATGAGTGGAAAGGTATCCCTATGCTCAACCATATGAATATGAGCATCCATGCATGATCTAGTTGAATTCTAAGGACTAAGTTCTTATGCACCTTTATAGAACAAGGATAGGTTAGTTAATCGTTGTCTTTCGAAGCTCACTTGTATAGCACAATTGTATGGTTAAGTAAAATTGAGGTATCTGATTTTTATATTTTTTTATGTTTTATGTCCTAGTGCTAAAAATAGAGAATTGAAATAATTAAGTAACTAATTTAATTTAACTAATCAACTATGCTCTAACTAGTCCTAATACCAGCATCTATTCCCACTTGCCATACACATCCTAAACTATTGTAGCACTATTGGGATTACCAAATGCTAATCATTACTGAGTTACCAAGTGTTCCACGCATGCTCAAAGTGGTTGTACTAAGTGTGCTTACTTGAGAGAATTAATAGGTTGAGAGAGAAAACATTAATTAACTACATAAAGCATTCAATCACTATAAATAACGTGAAGGGTAAGAGATAACCTATTTTGAATGTTGCAAGGGTTATCACAAAGTTCATCTTTATTTCTGACCACAAGGTGTGCTTAGGTACACAATGATTGAATAAAGATTCATTCGCTTTATGACTCCTACTATGGACACTCAAAATTAATTCTAACTCTAAGAAGGAAAAAGTGCAAGAGTTTGGCTAAGGGACTAAGAGACTAACTTAACCTATTTATTTATAGGAAAAAAGATGGGCTCCGACATCGGATGTCCAATATCACTTGGTAGGTTCTGATATCCCAGATCTGATATTGTGGCCCCGATATCATGGCTCATCATACCCCCATGATTGAATGAAAACTCATCCTTGAGTTCCTTACAAAATATTGGGAAGGTATGAGATTATTGACTAAATGACAACTGACGGTGACATGGGTGGTAGACTCAAAGTGCCCAATTAATGAATCAACAAACATATTATAGCATTGGTGTTCATAAACATTATGGTGAACACTATACATAGATGACATCCAGACCCTTATCCAAAGCCTGAAGAGAAAGAGAGAGAGAAAAGAGAATGAGGTGCGCTGCTGGCGATCTCAAAAATGTGCACTCTGTTAGTTATCCATAGCCACATGATGAAGCGTGTTCCTTGCATAACTACTCCTACTCTAGTCCATCCTGAGTGTTTCCTCCTATCCTAGTCCATTGTTCATATGGTCACCATATGCACACACAACACAGCCAGGAATTAGCAAGGATAGATAAGATATAATGTAGTTGATACCTTGCCCCGATATGAAGTACCTTGGCTGGGTTGTGGGTATGGTAGATACTAGGTTAGAGGTTTTTAATTGATAACTACCCAGGGTGTAGAGGTGAGATAGGCAATAGAATGAAAAAATTTGTGATAAGGCCCCCATGACTAAGAGCAAACCTCAGGTAGCAATAGGGTGGAAAAACTGAAGGAACAAGAAAGATAAGAGAAATAACAATGGTGAAGCTAATAAAACAAATGTCATGGATGGGGATGAAATGAGAAATGGTTGATTGCAAAGAATTTTTAAGGAAAATAACTTAACAATTGTACCATAAAGGAATGCCAATGGGTCCTTCCCAAAGCAGGCTCATGCCTTTTATGCCCTGATAGACCCACAAACCAAAGAGTCCGTAGGCTCTAGGAATGATGTATGGAACAATGGTTAAGAACTTACCCACAAGAAGTTATCAAAGATGAACAATGCCTCAACCAAGATATAGACTTATCATAAAACTAGCAATGAGGTGGAATATGGAAAGAAATATGGAAGGAGAGGAGAAAATGGAATGGAATCCCAAGAGTAAGGTTTTGTAAAGTCCCTTGTGTATTATATGGTTATGATGACTGAATAGAATTCATTCCAAATCTAGATTCAAAAAAACCATATTCAATGACCTTGCATCAACACATTTGACCAACCCATCCTCTTGAACCAACAAGAATGCATTCATAGAGTCACCACCATTCCAAGGAGAGAAGGATAGAGAAGTAAGAAGGAGGAAAGGGCATTAGTTAGAGGGAACCTTTAGGCATGGGTAACATGTCTTTCTAATGCCATAACTAGTGTTTATAGCCCATATTTCATTATTATGTCTAAGGGGTGTGCTTTGAATTCTCACCAATTTTTTTGCTTTTTGACATGAGAACCACACCATGAAAAGACTTATTTAATTCATTCAACTTTCTGATGTTTGGTCAACTACAGAATGGTAGAAAACCCATGAAAAGCATCCAAGTACCCAACAGAATAGCTAGTACAAGTGCGTCGAATCCCCTTGAAGTCACACCCTTTTCAACCATTGATTCCTTCCTTGGTTTGAAGAATACCTAGCCACCAATTCATTAATAATTTCATTTAGAAAAAGGGACAATATAGTTCCAAAGCCAAGGAAGACCACAGAGTTGAATGGATGAATGGATGATGTGGACTCATTACCTATTTTATAAAAAGAACCATATCTTAGTATCAACATTGAAAGTCAATAAAAAAAACCAAACATTAGCAATCAAAATCATTATAGTACAATCCACCATCATGAGCACTTATTGCATGACAAATGAAAGTAAATCAAGCAAAGAAATAGTAAAAATGTGAACAATGATATAAAAAAATAAGTAAATTTAAGAGATGTGAAAAAAATACAAAAAGAGCTAAGGGCTTAGAATGGTTAGCATCAATGGCTATCTCCCCCATGACTGAGTTGGAAGGAAGAGATCTAAAATAACAAGCAAGGTTGTCCACCAATAAAGGTAGTATTAGTGCTAGCTATTCTAGGCTCATGGAAAGGTTTGGTTTGTTGGTTGTTGACCAACAATTTCTTATATGGGCTCTCAGATTTGTAAATCATCATGGCCTCTGAAGAAAAAGTTTCATGAATAATATAAGGTCCTTCTCATAGCATTTGAAATTTAGTTTGTTGTAGCACATCTGTGGGATTCTAGTAGAGAACCTTATCTCCTAGTTGATATTTAACTTTCCTAATCTTTAGGTCATGACGTTGTTTGTTAAAGGCCTTGTGTAGTTCATTAGATGATAGGGCGGCTAATCGATTTTCATCTAGCAAGTTAAGGTTCATCAACTATTCTTTCTATGCTAGATTAAGGTCAACGTTGAGATCACACACCGTAGATAGTGTACAGAGCTCTTCTTGAATAGGAAGCATTGAAAGTTTACTGTACACTAACTCATAGGGAGAGTAACCTATAGGGAGTTTCCATGTGGAGTAGGATTCCCAAAGAGCATCGTTCAGTTTGGTGCTCTAGTCTCACCTATATTTCATTATGGTTCATGTCAATATTTTCTTAATCTTCCTATTGGTGACTTCAGCTTGACCATTCACTTGAGGGTGATATGGCATAGTCAGCTTGTGTTCCACTCCTAAGCATTGCATCAACTTTCAAAAATTCACACCTGTAAATTGTGTATCATTGTTAGAAATAAGTGCACGAGGCACACCAAACTTGTTAACAATTTTTTGCTCAAAAAATCATGTAGTGGTAGATGATGTACAATCCATAATAGTGGTTGCTTCTACCACTTTATGAAATAGTCAACAACAACAACAATGTAGGATTTTCCATTGGACATTGGTGTAATAGGCCCCATAAAATAAATTACCCATATGGTGAAGGGTTCTAAAGGTTGAATCCATTATTGTGGACCCTCCATTCTAGTAGTTATTCCCCCATCACATTGGTAGCATTCACAAGATTGGATGAAATCATGAGCATCCTGGAACAATGTACGCCAATAATATCCTACAAGCAAGATTTTAATGGCTATTCATCTCCCAGCATAATGACCCCCATAAGAACCCTCATGAGCATCTTGGAGAACTCATAATTGATCAACATTGGGAACACACCATCGAACCAAGCCATCAGAGCATACCTTATAAAGATGCCTGTTGATTTCCATGAAATACTTGGCTTGGTGTAGAAACTATTATTTCTTTTTAACGTCTAACTCTTGTGGTGTTTCTTGTGTAAGGAGATAAATAAGAATGCTACTATACCAATTTGTCTCCATGGTTAATTGATTATTTACTACACCTACAAACAGGAATTCATCAGGAAAGTGATCAAAAAGTGGATATTCATCCTCTCTGTTGTCCCATCTTAATTGAAATAAATGATCAGCAATAACGTTCTTTGTGCCTTTATGATCTATCATCATAAGATCAAAATCTTGTAAGATTATGAGCCATCGTATGATGCCAGGGCTCACCGTTGTTTTATTCAGTAGGAACCAAATTCTACTATGGTTTGTGTGTACAAATACCTTATAGCCCAATACATAGTGCCTAAACTTATCTAGTGCAAACACCACAACCATTAATTCCTTTTTTGTTGTGGTGTAGTTGAGTTGTGCACCAACAATACTTTGACTTGCACAGTGAATGTAATAGGATCATTTCTGGTCATCCAACTATGTAAATACAGCTTCTAGAGCATAGTTGGACACAACAGTGATTATGTAGAATGGTTTGGACCAATTAGGAGCTTGTAGAATAGGTGTTTCTACAAGCTTCTACTAGGTTTGGAAATCTAGTTCACATTCTTTGGTCCATTCAAAGGATATGTCTTCTTTTTTAGTTTAAAAAATGATTTTTCAATCTTTGAAAAGTTCTCAATGAATCTTCTATAATAGCTAATGTGTCCAAGAAATAATTGAATGTCTTTTATAGTGTCAGGTTGGCATGTAATTCCTTAGATGAATTTAATCTTTTTGGGGTCTACCTCTATACCTATTTGTGAAATCTTATGCCCTAATACTATGCCTTCTTAGACCATTAAATGGCTTTTTTGCTAGTTGAGACTTAAATTGGTTTCAACACATCGTTTTAGTACTTACTCTAATTGGTCCAATGCTTCATCGAAGTCCACTCTATAGGTGGAGAAATCATCCATGAAGACCTCTACACCATTCCTATTTGTTGCTAAAAGATACTTAGAATCAAATGTTGAAATGTTGTAGGGGCATTGCACAAGCCAAACGGCATCTATCTATATGCGAATGTTCCCCAAGGACTTGTAAAAGTAGTCTTGGCTTGGTCTTCTGGTGCTATTTGGATTTGGTTGTATCCACTGTACCCATCCAGAAAACTATAGTAGCGATGCCCTATAATGGTGTCTAAGACTTGGTCAACGAATGGCAATGGAAAGTGGTCTTTGAATGTTGCCATGTTCAGTAGCCTAAAGTCTATACACATCCTCCATTTACCTTTCTTTTTGGGCACAATGACTAAAGGACTAACTCATTCACTATCAGCAATGGGATAAATGAACCTGGCTTTTAGAAGTTGTTCAATTTCTTCTTTAACCATTTGCTTCAACTTTGGGTTCAATCATCTCTACAGTTGTCACTGAGTCTTCATGGAGGGGTTAGTGTAAATTCTATGCTAGCATATCCTAGGTTCTATTCTAGTTAATTTGGGATATGACTAAGCAAAGGCTCTCAACTATTTGTTTACCATTTCTAGTAGTCTCTCTTTTTGTTGAGGAGTGAGCTTAGCATTAATAATTACCAATTTTCCATTTTTGAGAAATGTATACTCCATACTAGTGGGCAAAAATTTTAACTCAAGGGGCTCTTGCTTAAAGTTGTAAGGGATTTCCAACTTTCCCCAGTTGATACTTTCAATGTTGAAATGTGGAAGTTGGTGATGGACTTGCTTTAATGTATTTATACTATCAATGTAAGTGCAAGTCACACCCTTAGTTGGTTCCATGCATATAGATGAATTGCTCTCTTGGTTAGCTGTCAACCACTAGGTGCCCTCCTATCTTGTGGATACTATATATAAGCATCTTTGTATGTTGGTTACTTGTGCACACTAGTTGCATTTAGGCAATGTTAAACATTGTACAAACCAAAACTTCTACATGTAATTACACCCTATGTCACTATATGTGATGCATGAAACTTTCTTTTTCTCGATCTTTCTAGATGTGTTTTCCTTTGATATTTCTAGGGAAAGATCACATACTCCTAACCATGCATCAATTTTTCTTAACCATGCTCTTCCAATTATGATTGGGAAGTCCCCCTTTCCACTGTTAACTTGAATCACTAGGAAGTCAGCTAGATACGACCACCCATAAATAGTGGTGACAATGTTCTCCACTAGTCCTAATGGGATAGTGATGGACTAGTCAGCTAGCTCTAAATGTATGTTAGTCTTTTTCAGTGGAGGCATGTTCCAAGCTTTATACATTTCTTGAAAGATTAAGTTGACACCAAAACTTGAATCCAAAAGATCTTTGCACAGTTCATTCCTAGTGATTTGTAGATATATAAGAGGACTTCCAGGATTAGAAAATTTCTTAGGAAGGTGGCTAGCTTTAATCCAATTGGTGATGACATAAGTCAACAAGACCATATGTGTTGGGCATGGATTCTAGTTTGAAGGGAGTTTTGAAGATTCAAATGATGGTAAGGCGTTTAGAGGATTATCTGCTTGTGGTTGTAAGGACTTAGTTGGACTATTGGTTTTAAAGAAAGGTCTCTTCTTTGTGTGATTATCTGAACCAACAATAGATTGAGGATTAACAGTCCTTGTAGTGTTACGTTGCTTTGGTTGGGTAGGGAGCTCACCTTGCATAGCTGGAGTAGGTGGTAAGGGAGATAAGGGCAGAAGAGATGCAACCAAATGAGAAGGATAGTTCATTTGTGGAATATCACCCCTAGGAGAAGGAGTTCTATAGTACTCTTGGGCTTGGTAGTGAGGCTGAGGAGTGACGTTACCACTAGAGTCACGTGGAGAGATTAGCTGCTCCACGTAGTATCCATATGGGTTAGGCTGATAGTAAGGGTATTGTTGACATGGTGGTGGCATTCCCCATGATTATGGGTGTTTTCATTGTTGATATTGCTCATTTGATTGTGGTGGAGTTCCACTTGGATAATATGTTAAGGGTTGATGGAACTTCCTTGGGTTACCTTGAGGATAAGGTAACCTTCGAGGTGTTTACCTTATGTTTAATTGTGGGTTGAGTGCATACACCCTAGATTCCTACAAATGTGAGATTATAGGGCAACATCCCTTAGGATGGTCATATTGGCATATCTCACATCCACCATCATTATTTGTATTCGAATCCACAACCTCTTCAATGATGGCCACTTTACCCTTATCTTTGTTCCGTGCATATTCAACTTCTCTCTTTTTTCTCCTTTCTCGATCACTACTTTGTTCCCTAGAGTCCTCTACTATGTTAAGAACAGTTTGAAATTTATTATCTAGGGTGTTCCACATTTGATCTACCCTTTTCTAATAATTCTGAAGCAAATTTCTAAATGGGCAAAGTTTTCTTATTCACAATCTCTTCAAGTGGTGACTCTTCTTCATCCTCACAAAGTCTAACTCCCTTCTTTCAAAGGGAAGGATCTCTGTTATATTCTTCTACAGTCTCTCTTTTCCTTAACTCACCTTCTGCTTTAGCAAATTGCTTCAACAATCTTTATACTTGATGCGCCCTAAGCTCAGGTAGACTTTCTTAGGCATAAGTCCCAAGGGTTCTTCGTGTTTTATGCCTAAGCCTATCTACGAGATGGTGTAGTTGTTCCCTTTGCGAGTAACCATGACCTAGGCAACAATGTAACAATGCATAATATCAGCCCATGGTAGCATCCAAGGGTTCATGTCCTCCTTGTTTCTATCCTTGGATTTGCTTTCATAGCTTGAACACTTGAGAATATTTTTGATACTTATCATTGAATAGTTCTAACCTGGTACTCCATTAGTGAATGGACTCCAGTTCTAAGGATTGGTACCAGCTTTTCTCTTCCTTGATCAATGTCTATGGAAACAACTTGAGTTTTTGCCACTTGTTTTCTATGTTTTGCAAGGCACATGCATCGTGAAATTCTTGCAAATGATTTTTAGGATCAGCGTTGTATCCCCCTTCAAATTGTGGGATATTGTTCATGTCAAATATTTTGATCCTACTATCTTTTTGGTGCCTTGTTGGGATTCTAACAGTCTCAATTATATCTACCATACTTTGGGTAGTGAGTAGGGGTTCATCATGATCATATTCTCTATGACATCTATGATGCCTATGTTATTTTCTACTCTCCCTCCTTTCATGGTGTGTTTCTCTAGAATGCCCTTGTCCCATTTCTTGACTATTTTTTCTATTATTCCTATTTTTCCTACCATTATCCTTAGGGTCTTTCCCTCTGCAACCACGTTCTGATCTTGAAGGAGAGGGGGAAGGAGATGATGGAGGTGAAGAGGGAGGAGGACCATCACCATGATGGCATCTGCTTCCTTCTCTTCGGTGGTCACAACCTCAATCATAGTTATGATCAGAATGTCCATCTTTGTCATGTGTTCATGTTCCTTTTTCGAACCCTTTATGTTCATCGGTACTAGAATCTGGGTTATGGATAGTTGAGTGAAGATTCTGATACACAACCCCTTGACCAATGTCAATGGGAGGAACATCATTTTGTGGAAAACCTTCTAAGGCAGGTTCACCACCTTCATTTTCACCTATGACATATGGAACATCTAGCAACCACTTTTCCTTCATAGATTTATGATGTCTCTCCTATTGTAAGTTCCTTTAACATTGTGCCTCCATGGGTCGATACTCTCTCAACTCGTGTTCATGCACAATGTACTTTGCCTACAAGTGCTACATATCAATTCATGTGAGAGCACGAAGAAGCATGCTTGGGACTGAATGATGAGGAGGTAACACTATGTTACCTTCTAAATCATGCCAACGCAGTTATTCATCCTGGTGGAGGATAAAGGTAAAGTTTGGTATATACTCATTGGGATGAACGTATACCACACAAAACTATTGGGGCACTAGCAAGTCATCATGTGTACTATGCCTCCAATTATATTGTGTTAGACCTAGGTGGTGAAACACTCTTGTAAGAAGAAGAAGACATGATTAATTCTTTAGTGTGCAACACTTTTCTCTTCTCTTTTCTTATAATTTTAAAATAACCAACCCTAAGGGTTTGTTCCAATAATGGGAAGATTTCCTAAATTCTATTTAGTGCACAAACAACAAAGTCCCCAGCAATGGTGCCAATGATGAGCAATGAGGTATCCCTATGCTTAACCACACAAATATGAGAGTCCACGCACGATCTGGTCGAATTCCAAGGACCAAGTGTTTATGCACCTTTACAGAACAAGGATAGGTTAGTTATTCATTATCTTCCCAAGCTCACTTGTATAACACAAATGTATGGTTAAGTAAACTTGAGGTATATGATTTTTATATATTTTTGTGTTTTATATCTTGGTGCTAAAAAGGGAGAAGTGAAATAATTAAGTAACTAATTTAATTTAACTAATTAACTATGCTCTAAGTAGTCCTAACACCAGCATCCATTCCCACTTGCTGTACACATCTTGAACTAGTGTAACATTACTGGGATTACCAAATGCTAATCGTTGCTAGGTTACCAAGTGTTCCATGCATGCTTGAAGTGGTCGTACTAAGTGTGCTTACTTGGGAGAATTAACAGGGTGAGAGAGAACCACTCGAGGCACAAGAATCTCTTGGGATACAATCACTTGTATTGGAAACTTAGTATTTAATTGGAAAAGTTATGAATAGTAATTAGATGAAGGTTAAGTATGATAACTTAGAAATGAAAGAAGGACTTTAGGAATCATTAAAGTTTTCACGTTTATTGTTGGACAAAGGATGTGGTTTTCATTTATGATTTAATGTTAGATGTTTACTTAAATATTGTGTTACATTGGGCTCAAACCATAGCATTACTTTAGAGTTTAGGAGGTCATAATGACCATTAGGAAGATGAACACTTCTTGTAATTTTGGCCTATTAAAAGGCACAAAACATTTTAGAAGTTTGGTTTAGGTGGAGTGCAAGACATTGTGAGCAAGTTTGAAAATTTAAGAAATTATTCCCTACCAGAAGGTTTGAAAGCCTTTCAGATGATCCTTTACCTTATAGAGGGTGCTAATCTACACTTATCACAATTTACCTTAACATTGTTACTAGGTGACCCTATACCTTCTCGAAGCTATAATCTCCAAGATATTATTTGTAACCAAAAGGCCTTAAGGCCTTCTAAATAATCTTCAAAATTCTAGATAATCTGCTTCCTTCTGATATCCTAAAATTCCAAGTAATTATTCCCTACCAAAAGGTTTAAGTGCCTTTTAATTGAGATTGTGGGAGGTTGATAATCACACTTCCTCACAGTTTAGCTAGAATTTTCAACTAGATGATCCTCTACCTTCTAAAAGCTATGATCTTGAAGGAATTATTCTCTTTCAAAAGGTCTAAGTGCTTGCTGGCAGGGACTATGAGAGGGTAGTAGTAGCACATGCTCACAATTTACCTAGACCTTGCTACTGAATAATCCTTTGCCTTTTGAAAGCCAAAATATCCAAGAAATTATTCATAACTGGGAGGTCTTAATGCCTTTTGAATGATCCTCTTCCTTTTAGTAGCATCAAATTACAACTAATTGTTTCCTATTGGAAGGTTTGGATGCCTTTTGGTTGGGACTATACGAGGGTGCTAGTCACACTTCCTCGTAGTTTAGCTTGAATTTGCAAATGAATTATCCTCTACCTTCTAGAAGCCATAATCTTGGAGCAATTGTTTCCTTCCAAAAGATCTAAGTACTTTTCGGTAGGGACTACAAGAGGGTGCTACTAGTAAGTGCTCACAATTTACCTAAACCTTGTTACCATATGAACCTCTACCTTTCAAAAGCCATAATCTCTAAGCAATTATTCACAACTAAAAGGTCTTAATGCCTTTTGAATGATCTTGAGCCTTTTGAATGACCCCCTTCCTTCTGATAACATCAAATTACAAGTAATTATTTTCTTCCAAAAGGTATGGATGCCTTCTGGTTGGTATTGTAGGAGAGTGCTAGTTGCACTTCTGTGCAGTTTAGCTAGAATTTGCAACCATGTGATCCTTTTCCTTCTGGAAGCCATAATTCTGCTAGAGGGTGCTACTAGCACATGTTTGCCATTTACATAAACCTAGTTGCTAGATAACTCTCTACCTTCTTGAAGCATCAATCTCCAAGCAGTTATTCATAAATAGAAGGCATTAATTCCTTCTAGAAGGTATTAATGACTTCTAGATGATCCTCTTCCGTTGGTAGCATCAAATTACAAGCAATTGTTTTCTTTTAGAATGTCTCGGTGCCTTCTAGTTAGGATGGTGGGAGGGTGCTAGTAGCACTTCCTTGCAATTTAGTTGAAATTGGCAACCAAATGATCCTCTACCTTCCAGAAAACACAATCTAGGAGCAATTTTTAACTTCTAGAAGGTTTGAGTGCTTTCTGGTAGGGACTGTGGGAGGATGCCACTAGCACCTACTTGTAATTTACCTAAACCTTACTCCTAAATGATCCTCTACCTTCCAGAAGCTATAATCTCTAAGTAATTATTTATAACTACAAGGCCTTAATACATTCTGAATGATCTTTAGCCTTCCATATGACCCTTTTCCTGTTGATAACATTAAATTATAAACAATTTTTCCCTTTCAGAAAGTTTGGGTGCCTTTTGAATGGGACTATGGGAGGATACTAGTCATACTTCCTTGTCATTTAACTAGAATTTGCAATTGGATGACGCTCTACCTTCCGAGAGTCATAATCTTAGAGCAATTGTTCCCTTCTAGAATGTTTAAGTGCCTTCTAGTAGGGACTACGGGAGGGTGCTACTAGCATGTGCTCACAACTTATGTACATCTTGTTGTTAGATGATCCTTTGTCTTCTAGAAGCCATAATCTCTAAGCAATTATTCACAATTGGAAGGTCTTAATGCCTTCTAGATGATCTTGAGTCTTCCAGATGACCCTCTCCCTTCTAGAAGCATCAAATTACAAAGAATTGTTTCCTTCTAGTAGTATCAAATTACAAGAAATTGTTCGCTTCTAATTGGTCTAAGTGTTTTCCGATTGGGATTGCATGAGGGTGCTAGTAGCACTTGTAGTTTAGCTAGAATTTGCAATTGAATGACCCTCTACCTTCTAGAAACCACAATCTAAGAGCAAATTATTCCCTTTCAAAAGGTCTAAGTACCTTACAATAGGAACTATAGGAGGGTGCTACTGGCATGTGCTCACAACTTAGGTAGTTCTTATTGTGAGATGGTCCTTTGCCTTCTAAAAGCCATAATTTCCAAGCAATTATTTGCAACTGAAAGGTCTTAATGCCTTTTCGATGATCTTCAACCTTTTGGATGATGCTCTTCCTTCTGATAGCATCAAATTGCAAGCAATTATTCCCTCCTGGAATGTCTAGGTGCCTTCCCATTGGGACTATAGGGGGTGCTAGTAGCACTTTCTTGTAGTTTAGCTAGAATTTGCAACCATATGATCCTTTGCCTTCCAAAAGCCACAATTTTGGAGTAATTGTTCCCTTTTGAAAGGTGTGAGTGCCTTCTAATATGAACTATGGGAGGGTTCTACTAGCATGTCCTTGTAGTTTACCTAGACCTTCCTACCAAATAACCCTCAACCTTCTGGAAGCCATAATCTCCAAGAAATTATTTGCAACCAAGAGGTCTTAATGCCCTCCAGATGATCATCAACCATCTTGATGATCTTTAGATGATCATCAGCCTTCTTGTAGCATCAAATTACAAGTAATTGTTCCCTCATGGAATGTTTCGATGCCTTGTAGTTGGGATTATGAGAGGGTGCTAGTAGCAGTTCCTTGCAGTTTAGTTAGAATTTGCAACCAAATAACTCTCTACCTTCCAAAAGCCACAATCTCTAAGCAATTGTTCCCTTTTGGAAGGTGTAAGTGTCTTTTGATAGGAACTATAGCAGAATGCTACTAGAACGTGCTTGTAGTTTACCTAAATTTTATTGCTAGATGATCCTCTACCTTCCAAAAGCCACAATTTCCAAGCAATTATTCGCAACCAAAAGGTCTTAATGCCTTCTAGATGATCTTTAGCCTTTCGGATAACCCTCTCCCTTCTGGTAGTATCAAATTACAAATAATTGTTCCCTCCCAAAAGGTTTGGGTGCCTTTTATTTGGGACTATGGGAGGGTGCTAGTAGCAATTCCTCACAGTTTATAGGACATGCAAGCATATGCATGTCATAGTCCATCATCAGCAACATGAGTATGCATTTATGTTAACATGAAACACATCTGTGAGCATGATGACACATTTTCTATGTACATCAATAAACAATTCACAACATGCATACCCATGCCCTCACCAACAACATCATAGACTTTGTAATTGCCTAATGGGAACAATGGTAACCTTGTCCTATTTAGTAATATGTATCAATTTTATGAGATATGATTTGTACTTTATCATTTGGATATTGCAGGCATAAACATTGAAGTTGACACATAAAATCTTACAAGGCTTGAGTGCTCTTGGACAAACATCACGGACATAGCAGGGATACGTGCAATCCGAAAGGAACTAAGGAACTCAATGTAGTTGCAATCCAAAAGGAACTGAGGAGCTCAATATAGTTGACGATAAGGAACTCAATGTAGTTGCAATCCAAAAGGAACTGAGGAGCTCAATATAGTTGACGATAATAAAGAAAAATGCGATCGTAGTATTTTTGAATTGGCTTCCTTGCTGTCATAGATTGATCGTAAATTTCACAATCTATGCAAGCTTCAGCAAATGGAACAATACCTCAACCTAGCAAAGGTCACCGGATTGACACTAATGATGAGTGCATCGGCTCCGTGGTCAAAGAAAGCCTGTAAAAAAGAAGAACGTCTATGCAGGCTCCGGAGATCAACTATTTTAAGAATGAGCACTATGTTTTTATTATTTGTTCATTAATTAATTATTTCCATCGATAATGTAATTTTGCAGCAAAAATATAGTAAGAGTTATTTACCTAAATGAAACATTGTTAAATCTATTTTTATTTGCCATGAATAAAATGCACTTTCTATTTAATGGCATAATAAATTCTTCGGTTTCAATTTAAATAATAATAAAAAAATCTCTGGCACAGGGAGCAGAGATCCGACAAAATTAAAGTCTTTGGCATGGACGGGCAGGTCGCGACTTTGTGATTTGCCAACGACGGTCTATAAAAGTAACATGGAGTTTATATCATCTTGGTCTCAGCCGCACATTTTACATTGAAATATCCTCTTCAATATCTCACCAAAGTCCAATAATCAAACTCATGGATGAATGCAGCAGCATTATTGAGAGAGCTTTTCAACGTTGAAACGGTGCTGAGAGTTGCGTTGCTTACCTATCAGGGCAGCATCAGTCATTAAAAACCAGGAATCCAAGTGTCCGAACGTGGGATTGACTGCTCGTATTTGGAGATTAAGATTCACTGTATAGTGTATATAAATCAACGATTCCAAAGAAATATAAGAATCAGCATGGGAGACGCTCGTGCGATGACTGTATAGAAGTCTTACGAAGACCGTAACATTTTCCTCTGTGCCGTGCTGGATAACAGTGGAAGTACTGGATAGGATTCCCTTATCGTTTTAAACTTCTAACGGTCCACGCTTGAAACTTAAAAGCACATGTTGTTTGGCATTTGTAACACATTTGTAACAATATTTCATTCTAGGAAGGCTTCATTCTAAGAAGGTTTGCACGCACTAGGACTGGCTTTAAAACCCTAGAACTTAAAACTTAAAGGCAATGCCGTACTGCATTGGCCATGCCGGGGCCGTAACAGTGACGGGTAAATCTTTTACTGAACATGAAACAATTTCTAACGGTTAAGACCATTAGTGTGCTCTCCATTGTATTCTTTAAGGAAATGTTGAATGATTTCTTCATAAACTCTAAATAACTTATTTACTAGGTAGTGCCCTTAGAGGAACATAGTCAAATAATAAATTGAAAGATTTCGTTGGCTTTAGCGGGGAACGAGTCCCCGAGTTACCCCAAATTGTTCGTTTGGAAATTTCCCGAAAAGGAACCACCCCTCATGTCATTTTTAAATAAGAAATTTTTATTTTTCATCTATTTGATTTAAGAAAAACTATTTTACTATGAAAATAGCTTTGTTGGATTTTCTATGCCCAAGGTCAAAAGGGAAGATGGTAACTAGAGTGTATATTTGAATTGAATGATTATTTATTGAATTGAATGATTATTTATTGTTTAGATTAACATCTGCCTTTGGCAGCTAACCTAGAGCTCAATTAATTAAATGTGTTCCTTGTCAATAAACAAATAATTAGTTACCTTTACCTTTGTACTTGGAAATACTTAAATCTTATTGTGAGAGTAATTCTATCACATAAGGCCTTCCAAGAAAGCATATTCTTTATGCCCAATTTTACTAAAAGAAATAATCATGTTTGATTTATTTGGATGATGCAATTTAAAGAACATTGTAAGGTGGAGATTGAAATAGTTGATCAACCTTTTTTAACGAACCTAAGGAAAGATTAAGGTTGTCATGTTAATTAAAGAGACACTTGTTAAGTGAAGACTAAGTTTGTTCAGTTTATAATAAAATAGTATGAAAGAAAACCAATTTTGACATTGAGAGGGCTAACAACCATGAGGGAATTAAAGTAAGCGAGTAGTTTATGGATGAAGAGGTAAATAAAGTATCATGTCAATAGGGTGAGTACCCTCTATTTCTCATAAACTCTGATGAGTGGCAAGGTACCCCTACACTCAACCATACGAATACGAGCATGTACACATGCTTTGTTGAACTCCGCAAAAAAAACTAGTTGTGGTATCTCAATAGTTACACATTGATCATAGTTCACTATCTTCCCACCTAGACTGGTATTTGCTTTGTCACGTATGGTTTAGTCCAGAATGAGGTGTATGAGATGATTTCTAACACTAGGCTACTCCTAGAGACAATGGAAAATAATCTTGATTAAACTAATAAGCAATAGGAATTGAAGTCTAAGCTAGCCTAAGTGTGATGAGCATCTGTCCTTAACCATCCATATGCATCCTGGACCTCGTGTACTACTTCTGGGATTACCAAGCACACATTACTTGAGTGCTCCTAGATACACTACTAGGTTACCAAGTAGTTACACTTCAATGTTTGTGATTAAGTTGTACTCATTCCGCATTTAACAACAGGAATAGTAAATGATGGTAAAGAAATATTAACTAAGAAAACAATAAATAACAATAATAATTAAACAATTAGAACTAAGTGAATGTTGCAATGATGGAGTAATCTCGATCTTTATTGTTGATCATGTGCATGTCCAAGTACATCACACTTGAATAAATGTTTCGTACAATTACAAGCATCACACTATGAGCATGCACTTGGGAAAATAGTCAAGCTCTTGTAGAAACAAACTACAAGAGCTTTGCTACAACTTGACAAAAAGGCTCCTAAACGCAATGGCTGCATACATATTTATAGCGGAAAATGATCTCTGCGTTGGTGAGGCCATGTCAACGCATGGAAAGATGCATTGACGGGATCACGATGACACAGCCATGTTGACGGGGCTTCGTCGATGCAGCCTAGTTGATGTTGACCAGTAGATGCTTCATCATACCCTTATGACTGAGTAACAACTCATCCTCAAGTCAAATAAAATGAGAACATGTGCAATTGATTACACAATAGATAGGTATGGGATTATGGACTACTAGGAATTTACTCATGCCATAGTGTGAAATTAAACAAAACAAAATTGGGACACAGACACAGAGTGTAGAATGCAAAATTATTGGAACTCATTTGGTTCTTGGTAGTGGTGGCTCCTCCATGGGCATCTTTCCCTTATTTTGTGCTTCAGGCTTTGGAAATTGATGTCTCTGGAGGAGCGCCTGAAGCTTTTCTTCTTTGGTCTAGGGATCATGTGTCATCCATGCTGATGTTCCAATATGTAATGGAATTGGCACATCCCATGGGAACAACAATTTTGGGAACATCTGATTGGCCTTGACATACTATGTTGCAAACAGCCATCATTCCTAATCATAGGCTCCGACCCTAACGTCTTCACCTTTTGCTTGGTCAGATTGTATAGTGGCAGGAGTTTCCTAATGGATGCTGAATATTTCTGCCTCCTTCTTTGCATGTTCTGTAGGAGGTCCTTGGCCTCGGCCTCCTCTTGGGCATTTAGTTGCACCTTAAGAAGGTCCTCCTTGTTGTCCTCTTTTAAGGACCATCTGTAATCACACAAGGACCAATTGTTAGTAAGATTTCTTAAAGAAATTCAATTATCTTATACCTTACTCATTGCTTTGAATAAATGTTTAATTCATTGCTTGCTATGATTCTAGAGTTAGAGAGTTTTCAAGGAAGGTGCCCTAAAATTTTAATGTTGGACCTGATCTATTTAGGTGACACATAAAACGAACATGTGCTAATTTTGAGGAATGTTTGATAAAATGATGACAAAGGAAAGAATAGATTTTGCAATGTAGCACTCAGAGGGTATAAAATGATGACAAAGGAAAGGATAGATTTGACAATGGAGTACTCGAAGGGTATAAAATGATATGGTGGTGTGCAACAAGTACAAATTACAAAAGTTGTGAAGGTGGATCCACCCCAAAGTAGGTTCCAACCTATCATGCCCTTGTGTAACCACACCTTAAAATGTCTGTAGGCACTGGAAGGGTTAAATGCAATTTGCACATGTGCAACAAAACACACACATGTTAATACCATCGTGATGAGGTATGAATTCTATGCCACACAAGACACAAGTTAAAAGTACTTGGACTATGAGATGAGATGAATTACAGAACAGATTGCAGAGATAGGGATGTGAGGTAACTTACCCTAAACATAATGAATCCCAAGTGTTGTGTGTGATTAAAGTACCATTGGCATTTTTCTCCAAGATCATACCTCTAATCAGTGACATCCCATTATTTCATCCCAATGATAGACAACCATAAGAGCATCATGACAGCAAGGTGTACGATCACTTGGCATTTTACATGAGGGATGAATGATTCAAATTTTTCTATAGCATCTTTTTCTTAGTCTTTTATTTTCTGGTTCATTTCTTATTTTTTTTCCTTTTCTTTTCTTTTTCTCTTCTCTTTTTTTCTTCTTGTCCTTTTCTTCTTCTGGCTACATTTTGCACTTTGTCTTTTCCAAAATTGATCTAGAGAAACCACCAACCTTCAGGCATGAGTGCATGTCTTTCTAGTGGGACCCCCCAGAATAGCATTGAGTTCCATTATGAAATTCCTTTATCACAACTCTTACTCCCATTTTTCGTTAGATCTACAAGGATCTTAGTACAACCAAGCTACATGATAGCACCTACAAATGTCACCAAAGAGAGTTCACAAGTTCCCTTGATGTCACACCCTTGCCATTCCATCTTAGTTTGTTACTCTTCACTATGGGCATAATGAGTACAAGGTTACTTTAAGTTTTCATGATAACAAGAATATCATCGTACCTAGAGTAGAACCTCTTATTAACAAAATGGGTGGGATGGATGTTGTGGGATCACTATCAAAATAATTAGTCCCTTGTGACTTATTAGCATAGAAAACACCTAAAGTAACTGGTCACATGAGCATTTTATTCATAGATGAGATTACCCACAAAAGGATAAAAAAATTAAAAAATGAAAAATTAGAAGATAAAAAATGGTAAACCCTAAGAAAAAGAAAAATATTCACTAATTCTGCTTGTTAGAATGGGGGGTATCCCCCACGACTGAACCTTGGATCATGATGAGAATTAAGAAATAGAAAGTTTGGATCCATGCATATTGGAACTATTGGGTTGCAGTCATATCCAAACCACTAGGTGTCTTTTGGTGTTGTGGCAGGAATGTACCCAAATTGGGGTTCACACAGTTGATTAAAGTTGGCATAGTAGGACAAATTATAAGACATGGTCATGTGATAAGGAGTTGACCTACTATGGCACCCTTGACAAATTATATTCATTAGGCTGCATGGTTGTTGGAGTGTTTATTGGTGGCCCTGATAAGGTAACATGAGACATTGAATTTGAGGAGAAAGATGCACCACAATGTTGGGCTTGTGCTGCGTTGGTGGATGTAGTGGTGTAGAATTGTGTTGTCTCTTTCTATGGCCATGCCTAAAGAAAAGATGCTTTTGGCACTGTAGAGGACCTCCACTGCTATTGACAGTAGCAACACAAGTAATGTTCATGTGTTGGTGCTATGGTGCAAAATGTTCTAGCATAATTAGTGGCAATGTAGAAGGAGGTGAAGGATTAAAATATTGAGGCTTAGGAGAAGTGTAAGGCACATGAGGTGGTGATCTTGTTGAAGAGGACATGGGTGGATAGTACTCAAGAGAATGATAACGATGAGGTGAAGTAGAGGATGTTGATCCACTTGGAGAAACAGGATGTTGAACATAATAAAATTTTGGCATTGGGACATCCAGAGGGTATGGTCTGTTTGGTAGTCGCCTCCCCCACAACTGGGGCTTTTGCCACTATGGTTGAAACCAATACTTTTTTACGAAATCTAGATGTAGAATTCCTTCCCAATGCTCATGTAAATGTGACAATATGGGGCATTGGCTCTTTGGGTGATTGTGCAAGCAACCATTACATTGATACATATGATTGGTAGTTGAGCTCCTATTCTTATTTTCTCCAACCCTTTGTTCTAATTGTTGCATGGTGTCCTGTCCTGTTTCTTAATTTGGTGTAGTTCCACCTCTAATAATGTTGGCATATTCCCTGCATTTTTCATGTACCCATTCTATCATCTTATTGATCCTTGCCTCAATTTCATCTAGTGATTATAGTATTGGCAAAGACAATTCCACCTCCTTGAGGTGAGTTGATTTCTCCTCTTCATGATCATGGACCTTTGCTATTTTGAGATTTTGGTCTTGTTGAAATCTTACAACATTCTCCCATTTAGTTATTTCTTCTTCTTCTTTTGCTACCTACTTGATAAGCTCTCAAACTTGGTGGATTTGTAGTTCATATAGTTGACTTGGGGCATACATCCCTAGGATCTCCCTTGTTTCATCACGGAGCCCATCCACGATCTGATACATTATTCTCTCCTCAAACAACCCATGGCCTGGGTAATTCTTTAACAATGAATAATATCTTTACAAGGCCATGTCCAAGGGTTCATGTTGCCCTTGTTTTCATTCTTAGATTTTTCTCCTTGAGGCTGACACTCTTGCATAGGTTTGATATCTCTCATTGAAGAGTTCCACCATTTTCAGCCAACATCGAATTGATTTTGGTTTTAAGGATCTATACCATACTTTTTCTTGGCCAACAAGTGTCGTAGGAAATAGCTTAATTTTTTGCCACCTATTATCAATATTATTCCATGCATAGGCATTGTTGAAGGCTTATAAATGTTGTTGTGGATCTAAATCATAGCCTCCTGAAAACTTGGAAAATTTATTTAAATCAAGCCTAGGTAGATGACTTTCCTTGTGATGCCTACAGGATATTTGAATAGCCTCTTGTATATTCACTAGGCTCTTAGTGGCCAGTAGGGGTTCATTATCACTAGGTAGGTTATGAATTTGTGAGTTGAAACAATGTTGTCCTCGTTCATGTTGGCATTCCTGACTTTGCCTATGGGCTTGATTTTTATTTCTATGCCGACCCCTTGAGAGATGGTCATCCATGTCATGACCTAACATCAAAGGACTAGAGGAAGAGAAAGAACTAAAAGACTTGTCATGACTTTTGTAAGCCTGCCAATCATCCCCAGATAAGTTCTTGTCAACCATTAAGAGGGTCCTAGGCCTTACAGGTCCCCTCATGCTATGGGATGTCCCATCCTTACTAGAGGTGTCAAAGTTGGATGGTGAAAGTTCTTGAGTACCATTGGGGTGTTCATGAACATAGGGGATCCGTGCATAAGATTGAGTACTCCAAACTTTGTCTTCATCATCACATAATTCATTGGTTCTCTAATGAATTTCCTCACTAGTTGTTGCATTAGCATAGTATTGTGAGAGAGACATTGTTTTGAATTGTGTATGACTTATTTGCAATTACTTATTCTAAAATATATATCGTCAAGGCTTGGTTACAGTGATCTTGGATGATGTAGCTAATCTAAATAACTAGCACCATTCCTGGCAACAATTCCAATGATGAGTGGCAAGGTACCCCTACACTCAACCATACAAATACAAGCATGTACGCATGATTTGGTCGAACTCCATAGACAGACTAGTTCACTATCTTCCCACCTAGACTAGTATTTTCTTTGTCACGTATGGTTTAGTCCAAAATGAGCTGTATGATATGATTTCTAACACTAGGCTACTCCTAAAGACAATGGAAAATAATCTTGATTAAACTAATAAGCAATAGGAATTGAAGTCTAAGCTAGCCTAAGTGCAATGAGCATTCGTCCTTAAAAATCTATATGCATTTTGGACATCGTGTACTACTTTTGGGATTACCAAGCGCACATTACTTAAGTGCTCCTAGATACACTACTAGGTTACCAAGTAGTTACACTTCAATGTTTGTGATTAAGTCATACTCATTCCGAATTTAACAACAAGAATAGTAACTGATGGTAAAGAAATATTAACTAAGAAAACAATAAATAACAATAACAATTAAACAATTAGAACTAAGTAAATGCTACAATGATGGAGTAATCTCGATCTTTATTTTCGATCATGTGCATGTCCAAGTACATCACACTCGAATAAAGGTTTTGTACAATTACAAGCATCACACTGCTGGCATGCACTTGGGAAAATAGTCTAACTCTTGTGGAAACAAATTGTACGAGCTTCACTACAACTTGACAAAAAGGTTCCTAAATGCAATGGGTGCATGCATATTTATAGCGGAAAATGAACTCTGCGTTGACAAGGCCATGTCAATGCATGGAAAGATGCATCGACAGGGTCAAGATGACATGGCCGTGTTGATAGGGCTTCATCGACTCGGCTCAGTTGACATTGTCCACTGGATGCTTCATCAAACTTCTATACATTTATAAGGATACTATTTAGTTCTATCCATTTTCTATTTTTTATTTTCATAAGCCCTTTACTTAATTCAAAGGGATAAATATAGTTCATTCTCATGTTCTAGTTATTGTCAATAACTTCATCTCTAGGAAGCAACTTCTTTAAATATAGGTAATAGCTTTAAATCAAACTTCAAATTTTTAATGGTTGCATAATTGGACTAGTTTTTAAATTAAGGATGGAATAATAATTATATTTATTAAAAAATTAATGATGTAATGATAATTGTATATATTTTTAAATTTTTTAATTTAAATATCATATTGACCATATATATTAAGGGTCATTAATTGTTTCACGTTGAATATCATGTCAAATGCAATAATCGCATGTAAATAAATTTCAACACTAAGTTTCTTGATTACTTTCAATTCTTAATAGATTTACAAATTATAGCACTAACAATGGTTAACAACTTGTAATACATTAAAGCTTAAGGGCTTGTTTGGTTAGGTGAATCTAAAGATGTTAAATTGGTGGCGATGGTGAGTTCATAAATTTACGAATATGAGTAGATTACACCTTTCTAGGGGAAATATGAATAGAGTAAAAAAAAACCAAAAGATATGGTGGGCCCAACATGAATATGATGATTAAGCCTCCATAGAATTAGTTGAAACCAAATAATTCTCAAAATATAATGGATGGATTCTACAAATCCAACATGTAGAAAATTAGGCAACCAAACACATCCTATGTTTGAACATGCTTCTCTTTGTAGATGATGTGGCTTTGATTGCAAAATTAGCTACAAGATTAAATTATATGCTTCAAATCCTCCAACCATTCAGGTATGAAAGTTCATATCCATAAGGCTAAAATTCTAGTTTGTGGTATTAGAAATAGAAATTACATTTTTTTTAGGAAAAAAGATTTATAATATCTGAATTTTATAAATATTTGGGAGTTGAATTTGCCAGTAATTATAGTTGGAATACCCTTATTGCTCAAAGAGTTTCAAGTGGCATGCAACCTCTATTTGCTCTAAAAAATAATTACAATAGAAAAGAAAATTTTGCATGGGAGATTAGAAGGAAACTTTTTACAATCTTATCCAACTTTTATTATTATAGGTGTGTTGCATGGGGACATTCTCTTTTCACACAAAATTGGAAAAAATTAGAGTATGTTCAAAAACAATTTCTCCTATGTAAATTTATTGCTTATACTCAAAAGTTAAATCACAAAGAGGAAGTCAATTATGCTAAGGAGATAATGAATGTTACACAAGAAAATGGATAGTTGCATTAAGGAAAATTATGGCATTAATTATTGAATATTGTAATAAAGGATTTTCCTTTAAACAAAAGGCTCCTTTGCTAAAGTTTCGTTGGACATGTAGGATAAAAAAAACATTTTTATTTACATTTTGTTATAGGAGGCTTGCTCTCTAGTTCTCAAAAGTATTTATTCTCAGTTATTCCTCTTTATATTGGTGAAATTGCTAGAGGAAAAATAAGCTCTCATCAGGTCATTGGAACAATTTACCAAAAGAAGAGCATATTTGCAAACTATGTAACCAAATCATAAAGGATGAAAAACATATGTTTTTGTTTTGCCTATCTTTAACACTCGAATGAATTAAAATATTAAGTGTAATGTACTTATTATTTTTTTTTTACATAAGGCTTTGCAATAAAAATTTTCAATTTCAAATTAAGAAATTTTAAGATAGTGGCCTCACGAGTAAATGCTGTCTAAATACAAACAGTAAATTATTTCAAGGGCACCAGTAAATATTGCTAAGAAGAATTTGAAGGCAGGCTCCAAATAAAGGAAAAGCCGTTTTCAACCGACGCGGCGCCGATCTAGCCCTATATGATTGTGTATGACGTGCTTCATGGGCAGTGAACACGTTCTTACGCATTTCATTACTTTTCCAATTGGAAGAAAAAATGAGTCACTGCAAGTTCGTTATCTATTATTAGGACTCTTCACCAGAATTCAACTTTTCCAATCTCATTAAAATATGACATTTAAGTCGTCATTATCAATGCTTAGAATTCAACTTTTCCAATCCCAAAAAAACAGGAGACATTTAAGTCGGTGTTATCAATGACCAGGACTCTTCACCACAATTCAACTTTTCCAATCCCAAAAAAATAAGACATTTAAATCATCGTTATCAATAACCAGAATTCAACTTTTCTATTAAAAAAAACATGGAACATTTAAGTCGCTGTTATCTATGACCAGGATCCTCACTAGAATTCAACTTTTATAATCCAAAAAAACAAAATAAAACATTTAAATAGTTGTCAGAATTCAACTTTTCCACTGGGAAAAAAATTGAGACATTTAAGTCGCTGCAAGTTTGCTGTTAATAATTGTTATCTATGATCAGGACCACTCAACAGACCTCACAAAGGTTTTACCAGTTTCAAACAAAGACAAAGGAAGGAAATCTGGTCAATATTTCGACAAAACGACAAACGTTCCCCAAGCTCAAGACCTGTGCTCATGGGATGTAGCAATCCATACAAACTTATTGTTTCCAAACATTTTTTATAAAGACATCCGTGGTTTTCTTTTTAACTTGACCTTACCTTCTTTAATTTCTATCTCTGTATAGGTGAAATTGCTGGAAATTTGGAAAAATTTTCACTTTATTTGTACAATACTTTGCAAGGTCTTATCTTCCGTTCTTTGCAATTACGACTGGAAAAGCAGAGGGAATGCAACCAGCACGTAATGTTTCAAGCTATTGATTCCCCATTCTGAGTGGGAGGGAGGTAAGTCATTGTTATTGAACAAATTTCCACAGTAAATTTGCCTTTATTTTATCCTTTTAATCTTTTCCTACCCAGATGTGGCTGGTCATCACCGCAAATGTGGACACGTCGTTGCAAATGTGAACACATCTTTGCGTTAGGTTTGGAATTTGGGAAGAAGATTTGACCATGTGTTTGAATGTTATGAGTCTTCAGTCTTCAGTCTTCCGTGTGCAAAGAATAAAAGCTGCCTTCCGTGTGCAAACAATAAAAGCTGCACATGTTATTGAAATGAAATGAAATGAAGCTTTATTTTATCAGAAGATCTACAGGGTCATTATAGCACAGATATTACATTTTCATAAAAATTAAAAATAAACTCTACAAATTAACTAAGGGTCACTGAGGCATTCAAAACAAATTATTCAGATTTTTTGCCTTAACATTATACGGCTGTCTCAAATGAGTAATCATAGCACAAGAAAGAAGGATATGTAGCTTATTTTTAGGACTCTGATTAGTGATTAATATAGCATATCCATGGAAAAGCACAACTAGCAAGACTTAAAGCTGACAAAAATGGTGAGTTCTGTTCTTTTTTTTAAGATTTAATATGAAATATAAATGATTAAGGACATATAAGAACCTTGTAATGCTCTACATCAGTTACTTTTTCCACCCAGTAACTGGTTGCCCTACTAAGGGTCAATAATTATTCTTTATATTTTCGGTACCCATCATAAACTGCAAACCTTTCACGAGAATTGGTTAGCCACAAAAATATAACCTGCTGCCTATTCTACAGTGCATAGTTCATACGTCATACTATAGTCTGAGAAATCCGATTCTTAACGATTCTTACCGTGCTAATTATTGATGATTTTAATCCTGATTCTTAGACTAATTTATTCAGATTTGATCATATTTATAAAAAAGGACATCCAATTTGCCAATTCAATGTATGACTATAGTTTTTCAATATGATTATAGAAGTTGGCCCTACTCTTATAATAAACCAATCAATGGTCTTAGGTATAATTTTCCGACTTATAAATATGACTCAGTCCCGACTGATCATTAAAACATCCGACCCAATATATTATCCGTTCAATGATGATGCTTAGAAACGCTCTTTGCTACTTCCGCGTCACTGCCAGCGAGCACATGTAGGAGCTTAAGAACAAATTCTGCGATTGTGTGACAATTCGCAGAGAAAGAAGAGATACATGTACCTCACGGAGGAGATTTTGAAGGAGCATTCGGACATGGTGGATTTCAGAGCCTCATTGATGGACAAGAAGAATCATATAAGAGTTAACACAACTCATCTCCTGCACAACATTTGATTTGTATGTCACTGACCCCGGAGGACCTGCGATTCTGAAAAACCAGAGAAGCTGAGCGCGACCCGTGACGTTCTCAGGAATTACGAGAACAAGGGATAAAGAATTTGAAGTGGGTGTACTGTTCGGGCTGTGGTCCTGGTTTCTCAGTTCTCACCGTCGAGACCATGGTCCTCAAATCCATGTCGCTTGCTGCCTCCCCTGTTATGCTTCAGTAATTTTGCAGAGCTTCTTGCAGTCGGAAATACAATGATATAGGGTTATACCCGCCACCACCATGTCCTGCCTCTCATCCAGCCATGACGTTCTGAAATCCATCATCGCTGGATGGTCCTTCAAAATCTTCTCCGTCAGGTACATGTACCCCTTCTTTATCTGCGAATTGTCACACCTTTCGCTGAATTTGTTCTTGACCTCCGACCTGTGCTGGCTGTTGGTGATGGGAAGTATTACAGTTTTTTAATGGATCAACGATCAGTTGGCTGGTTATAATAAATTGTATATTTAGTAACAAATCAATCGTTTTAGGTGTACATTTTTCAGATTTTTTTATCACAGGATCCTTTTTACCCTGTATATTTCTTAAAATTTTAAACAGCGGTTAAATAGTATTGAACATGGTTTTTCAATTTTGCCATAAATCATCGGTATAACTATGAATCGCTGAATCGCTGTCACATTAAAATTTTTGCTGACCTGCTTAAGTTAGCCTACCTTTTATAACGAACTCCATTTTCAAAAAGAAATCAATAGTTTTAGTTATGATTTTTTCAACTTTAAAAAGAAATCAATAGTTTTAATTATGATTTTTTCAACTTTAAAATATAAATCAGCTGAACTTTATCGTGATCTTTAAAACATCTGAATTCAATATATTTTCTAACTTTTTATGCTCATCTGACAAATAGTATGAACTACAAAGTGTAAAGTACCGAGCACATCGGTTAAATTTTTATGCCTAGTATCCCGTCAATAAAAACAGTTACGAATTATTCAGTAGTGCAAACAAAGAACACTCGTTAATTCCTAGTAGCCAACCAGAGTCTTATTTGGGTGGCACAAGTTACTGATGCAGAGCACTGGAAGGTGCTGATACCCTTTTCTTTTTGTGAGAGCAAGAATCTGAACCATTTCTATTCCATATTCTATCTTGAAATAAAAAAGAAAACTCGCCATTATTGCAGTTTTGTCGGACTGAGTCCTGCTAATTGCGATTTCTTCTCGTGGATCTCCGGTGTTACTAACCAATAATGCGTGTGGCTGTTATTCTTTGCATGCAAAGACTAAAGACATGTGATGACAACTTAAATCAAAGCAACTTCGGTGATGAGCAATGACCAGCTCTAGAGGAGGGGGCCAGGGAAAGCTCAAAAGGATAAAATAAAGATGAATTTGCCATGAAAATTTGTTAATTAATGATGAATTACCTTTCTATTATTTAAAATTGGGATTAATAGTTTGAATAGTTTGAATACTATGTGCTAGTTGCATTTTCTTTTGTTTTATGCACATTCAATTATGTATATTCACTTTTTATTATGCATATTCAATTATACACATTTATTCTTTATTAGGTATATTTAGTTATGCATATTTTATTCTTATTATGTACATGATTATATAATACTTTATTCATGAAGCAATTTTGAACCCTAACCCTACCCAAACCATATCACTATTACTTTTATCATTAAACGGGAATTCAAAGGTTATTTTTATTTAAATCAAATATTGTACAAGTCAACATTGTAAAGGAAGTACATTTGGATGATGTTCTACCAAAAATCTAACAAACATTAGTTTTGACCTTTAGTCAACTAAATTTGAAGTTATGGTTCTTGAGATATTACGTTTTATAGTTTGCTAAAAATATTGTAAAAGTTTTAGCATTTGAACTAGGTGACTATGATAAGTGAAACTTAGATATGATTTTAGCATATGACTAAGTAGAGCACTTGATAAGGTTTCCATAAGTTAAAATAGAATTTGATTTGGAGTTCGTATGTGGTTGTTATGCATATTTAAATGCAAAAGGTATTAGTTGAGAGACGAAAATGGGAAACAGACTTATAAAAAAATGTAAATGTTAAAAAATAATAAAATTCAAATTCAAATTAAAAAAACTTAAATACCATTATAAAAAGCACATGCATGTGTGAGAAGAGAAAAGATGATTTATAAAATTTATAAAAGGTAAATAACATATATATATATTCCATAGATTTTTTTGTAGCCTTACCTATGCATTTGGGCTTTCTATTTTCTATTCCGAACAGAAACCATTTTTTAATCTATTTCTTCATTTCCAAGCCAATTTTAGCCATGGTTCTTCCATTTTTGAATACATAGCAAATCTACATGTCATACTACATGTGATTCTTCCAATTATAAATAGATTATGGCCTTTGGTACATCTCATTTCTTGTTGTGAAGGGCTTTTAGCATGTTGGGTTTAAACAAAATGAAAACTAATTTTAAGCATTGGGTGAAAGGAAAAGCATAAGAAGATTTTGAAAGGCTTGCCAACACTGTAAAGAAGCTTATTTTACTTTCCTTTTTATGGGTTTCTCTTATTTTGCGATGGATTTTGTATGTTTCCTTCTTTCTTTCTAGTTTTTTTGTTACTTCTCTATGATTTTAATTATTAAGTGGAGACTTGCCAAATTTTCGATAGTTTAGGCTTGTTTTTCTATGAACATTGGTATTTTAATATTTTCTAGACCATTTTGTGTCTACACCTAAATATGTGACCTAAATGTAAGAGAGAAATAATATAACCTTTTTTATTTGAGGGGTTTTGACTCCTACATTTTGATGTATAGAGCCAAAATTAGTTAGGGAAACATGGAAAGAGGGACATGCAATGAAAGGTGAATAAATTTTGTACAAGTTAGACCCTCTAAATTTGAAAAATATTTTTTATATTTTATATTTTTGTAAAATAGAAACCTTTTACACTTTTTGGATACTTAAGCCATGTAGCTATTCCTGTAAATAAATAATAAAGGAAATAGATTTGAAATTACCATATGTACCATTAGGATTGTGATATTTCAAAAATCAATTTTCATTTTAGCGTTCACAATATGTTAAGGAAAATTAATATTATTTTATTATATATTAATATTTTATAAATTAATATTTTTAATTTTATTATTTAATTTGATAAACTTCAAACATAAATATTTTTATTTCTAGATGTTCAATTGAGGTGAAATAAGTATTGTTGAAATCATTATTTTGCATACTATTTTATGTTGGAAATAGAATTAATTTTTATGTTTAATTTTTTGTGGCTATGGACATCTCTATTTTTAAAAAATAAAATTTACTTAAGTATGTATGTGAGTAATATGAAATTTTTCTTTGTTGTATTATTTTATTATATTTATGCTTCTAATTAATATTTTTTTTGTATTTTATGACTATTCTTTGAATTAGTAAATTAAGATAAAATCTAGATCCTTTGGGTTTCGTGGTATTTCTATTAGTTATTTATAAGATTTTATAAATAATTAGTATTAGCATTACAATATAGTTGACTGCAACATCTCCCATGTGGCACATGCAGCCTTGATAAATCTATTTATTTGCTTAGAGTTAATCATTTTAAAAAAATATTAATATAAGGTAAAAGGGACTATCATTTGGAATGATGGTAAGGTGCTCATTCCTAAAGTTAATATCCTAGGCTTGAGCCTAGGTGTAGCCATTTAAAAAAATTAGGCTTTCATTCACCTACTAATCCTCCTAGAACCTTACTTAGTGAGATGAACATTGTGGTTCTAGGTAATGATCCTCATAGTAATATAAGTTAATAATATATAAAAGAGAAGGAAAGGTTATCAAGGTAGAAAAAAAAATGATACCAAAATTCTAATAACCAATTTAGGGCTTAGGGATCTAACTTGCTTAGGTTTTAGATTGTTGATCAAATTAGAGATTTGGAATGACAAATTGCATGTTGTTCTTCAAGTAAAATGAAGTCATTGCCAGTTGTAGTTGGCCAAAAACTCAATTTCAATATAAGCAATCCTTAGGTCCACTAAATAGATTAAAGGTAAATTGAATGATTTAATAGGTTGACCAACCTTCCATAAGGTCAACCTTAGACATTTAGCTTTAAACAGGAGGAGAATGCACACATGTTAGGTTAACCAACCTTGTTAAAGGTCGACTTACATGGGAGTAGGAAAAGTTCAAGAGAAATTAAATGCAATAATCTTAACTTCAAGTGACCCCTCCATAGGTCAACCAACCCAAGTACAAAGAAATTTTAGTAGCTAGAAAATGCATTACACTTAAGGTCAATTAACCTAGGATAAACATTTGATAAGAAATACCCAGTTTCAAACATCCAAAATCAAGTAGGACAAGTAAGTTGAGAGTTCAAGTGTTTACAAGTTAGAGCATAAGGTCAACCAACCCAGGCATAGGTTAACCAACCTTGGATAAGGTTGACCTATTGAGGAAAAATTAACAAAAATGAAAAAGATAAAAGGAGAAAAGACCTAGGTTCGAGCTTGGGCACAAACACTCAAAGAGCTTAGGTTTTCAATCATCTACCAATCCTCCCAAGACCTTGCTTCATGGGATGAGCACTATGGGTCTTGGTGATGATTATCTAATCCCATTTTGTTGGAACAAGGCTAGGATGATGATGATGAAAAGGGTAAAACTCCCTTGAACATTGTTACATAAGCAAAGTGGTAAGATGAAAAGATTGTCATTTTCCTACAAGGGCAGATTGTTTTTTATTAACATCATAGATCTCATGGATGTTGGTACCTAAGTAGAGATGAATCATTGGAAGAAAGCCATTATTTCAATAGCAACAAACAAGATTGAAGTAAAATTTAAGGAGAAATTCATATGAGTAAGAAAAAGAGTTGAACCAAAATTTTTTCATATCTTTGCATCGTAGTTCTGAATCTTTATATCATATTCATGTTTTATATACTTATTTGGTGCAACTAGATCTATTATGAGACTGCTAAACATCAAAAAAAGTTTATTTGATTAAAGAGATTTGGTTTGATGATTTTAGCCAGAAAATTCCAATTGTATAAAAGGACGACTGGAACCCCTTGAAACTAGTATTATTCTTCAAGGATTTGAAGATTTGAAGGGCAACTAGAGATAGAAGAGATTTGAATAACCCTATGGAGTAGAAGTAAGCCCAAGATGAACCATTACAAATATTGGTATGCATTGTCCATTTTGTTTATATCTTACATTTAATTTTTGATTATTGATTAAATGTGTTTTGATCCAATTTTATTTTATTTGAATGTTTTATAGGAACATATTTATTATTAGATCTAAGTTAGATTGTGCAGATTTCACTAGGCTAACACCTCATTGTTAAAATAATTTTATGGAGACATCTAATCCACTTACATGTCCTTTGATAGTTTTCTAAATGAAGACTTAGTTGATTTGGATAATTTTTGTTAAAATCAATGTTAATTATTGATGTTTATCATGTCAAAATTAATGTTCAATTTATCCAATCTTTTCTTATTTCTAAGAAAGGATTTTTAGTATGTTCATAAATGAAAATGCAAATATAACCATTTATTTTATTAAAAAATGAATGTAGTATCATCACATCTACCATTAAGTTTGTAATTTACCAAATAGAAACACTATTTATGTGAAGAGTGTCAACTAGCAGTGGGAATTTTCAAAACAATCAAAGATAAGAATTCTATATTATCCCATTTCCTAAAAGTGGGTTATGTTTCAGTCCTATATATTAGTGCAAAATAGAAAGTAATAGTAAGACCAACAATGCTTTTTGTATTAGCTACAATGCCTTGGAAGTTCATACTAGTAAATGTCACATCAACCATCATCTTCTAATTTTGAATGTACAACCACTTCAACTACTATGGATTTTTTTTCCTTTTGCTAGTAAGTATCCTTTCTTGCTTCCTTGTCTTTCTTCTTTCTCTATTTTTGATCCCTTTCTCTTACTTGCTCAGGTTGTTCAATAATAATTTTTAAAGCAGGTGTAAATTTCTCATCCATTAAATCCCACATTTGGATAACTGTAGTTGTTATTTCAATGATAAAATTTTGCATTGGCAAAGTTTTCCTTTCAAGCACTTCATTAAGAAGAGCCTTGTTCTCTTGTAATTCATAAGCATGTCCATCAATTTTGCAAAGGAATGTATCCATGATGTATTTCTTTATGCTCTTCCTTTTTCACAATTCCTCTTTTTCTATAGCCACCTAGTCAATGAGCCTTTCACAATTCCATGGGTTTATCCAACTTTGTGTTAAAGCCTATTTATGATATGGTGAAGTTGCTCCTTTATAGAAAACCCATGGAATGGGCATTTATGCAACATATAATAATATTGTTAATGCTTGAGATTTTCAAAGAGCATTTACACTTTTTAAATAACATTTTGAAAAATTAATGCTTAGGTCACTTTTCATAAGGGTACAAGAACTGGGAATAGTTCCAATGATATTATATGTGATTGTAAAGTAAATAATAATTATTTTAAAATTTATTTTCAAATGAAATGTGCAAAAAAATTCAAAACAAGCATATATATTTAATATTGTAAACTCAAAAAATTTTACCATCATGCAATTATATAAAATGAAAGACCAAGAGAAAAAAGATTAAGAAACACCCAAACTAAATGTAGATTGCTAGGGATAGTAGGGATGAAAAAATTCCTCTAAGACTCCCTTGATGCACTTGACCTACTATACTAAATCCTCACTTTTGGTAAGTAATTCTTTTAACTTCGCAAGGAGTTGGTGTGATTCTTGCTAGGCATGAAAATAATCACATCAATTGCTAAACTCTTCATATTTAAGGAAATTTAAATTGTTCTTAGTAGTTTTAGTTCTTCTTTGAACATTGAACACATTAGGGTGAGCATAATACAACTGGTTTAGAATTTGAGGATTGGTAGGTGGATATAATACCAAGGAATGATGAGTAGAGAAAATATTTAAAAGGAATTCTTCTCATTTTCTCTTCCATGGGTTGGTGATGAGTAGCAAGGTACCCCTATGCCCAACCATATGAATCACAAGCATTCACTCATGATCTACTCAAATTTCGTAGATGGGACTTGTTGTGCAATCTACATTGCTATGCCTTGATTGTAGTTCACTATCTTCCCACTTGGACTAGTGGTAGCTTTGTCACATATGATTTACTCCAAAGCGAGGCATATGATTTTTATTATTGTATATTTTATTAGTCTATGATTGAAAATAGGTTGAAACTCAATTTATAATAAATTCAACTAATCTAATTGCTAATTAGTAATCAACTACCCAAACATAAGTATTCGATCCCACTTCCCATGCACATCCTAAACACATATAATGTTGTTGCGTTATCAAATGTTAAGCATTGCTAAGATTACCAAGAGTCATATGCATGCTCGAAGCGATAGTACTTACATGCTTAATTAATTAACATGCATGAAAATGTAAATATTAACTAAGTACATGAAAAGTAAATTATATGGAAAGTAAATCTAATCTAACTCAAAGTGCTACAATGAATAAGATTCAATCTTGATCTCATTGCCATTAATGAAATATGTCTAGGTACATTGCCACTTGAATAAGACTCCATACAACTGACTTAGATCGACTTTGTGGGCACTCGTTGACTATTTTGTAAGATTATGGAATAAAACTATAAGAATTCTGCTAATCTATTGACAAAACTATGAAAAACTACTAAAAACTTACTCAAAATGGGAGCCCAAATGCTATATTTATAGGCCAGAGTATATACCCTAACATTAGATACTCGATGTCACAGCCAGGCCTTAATGTGATAGCTCTAACGTCACATACCAAACATTGGAGCAGACAGAAAATAGTGATTCATTAGATGTCAAGGCTTTGATGTCAAGGCTAGGAAAATCATGACTCATCATACCCCAATAACTGAATGAAAACACATTCTCAAGTTAAACAAAATGAGGAACAAGCTCCTTATAAAATATTGGAAAGGTATGGGATTATTAACTAATATGCAAACTATTGATTGACTTTGACTACTACATTATAGAATTTTATTCAAGTGGATGCATACAAAATGATAGAGTAACAAAAAGATTGGATAGACATTGAAGATTACAAAATTTTTAGAGGTTCTTAAAAATCTGCTAAAGATGATTCTTCTTGCTATCACTAGTAGTGGTAAACTTTTAACCTTGATTGTTATGTCGATGCTTCTCTGGTTATGCAGAACATTCTTGAAGGGTGAACTAAAATTTCTTCTCATTGCCCCATGTATCTAGCAAAAATGTGAAGCTTGAGCTACTATCTTGTATGTGCTATGATGTGTCCATGATCATATCCTCCATTGTCCCTCACTTAGCTTCATTTTCATGCCTAGCAAAAGACATTCTTTCTTACAAGTTTCTTTTATCATCACCTATAGTCACCAAAGGAGAAACATTAGCTGTGGTAAATTTTCCTTAATAGTTAACCCCTTTCGACTCCCTTAGTTTTTGTTTAAGCACAAGGTGATTACATCATACTCTATTCAAGGCTATGAGGTAACTATAATCATTAAGTTGTTCACATTATTTTTATTAATTACTATTAGTCACCATGATGTTCAAAGATAAGATGTTAGAAAAATTTCAAAAATTTTAAAGCAGGCATCCCTAGCTCTCATGACTAATAAGCATAACTCTAGAAGCGCATACATTTTTGAATAATTGAAGCCAAAGGTCTAATTCAGAAGATGGCCAAGGAATACTAATGGATATGAAAATAGAAAAGTAGGAAAAATTAATGAAACAAATGAGAAGTAGTCCCAAAATCATGCATAAATTCAAAGAAACTATCATTGATGTTCTGGAAGATGTGAAGGTTAGTTCAAAGCCATGATCAACAAAAGTTATGCAACTAGGTCCTTCCCAAAGTAGGCTCTTACCATAGTTCCCTTGCATACCCACTTCTATAGATGTTTGTTGGCATCCAAGAATTTAAATGTAGACCATGCTTTTTTTCCAAACAACACACAACTACCATTGTTAGGATGTTGCACTATAATATACAAAACCAAAAGGCTCATCATCACATGTAGCAGTGAGGTGAATAATGAAATGAGAAAGGATTGTAGAGATTGGGATGTAAGGTACTTGACCATGTCCACAATAGGTTTTTATGACAAGTGTGATTAAAATTATCAACATACCTATCCGTCCAAGTTTGAACCAAGTCCATACCATGAATAGTAACCTCACATTAATGTGTTCCATCTTGCCAACCACCACAAAGAACAATCATCACTCTAAAAAAAAGAACAGAGAAGAAGGAAGGAAGGGCCTTAGTTAGAGGGATGCCTTCAAGCATGGGTAACATGTCTTTCTATCCTCATAACTAGTGCATGTAGCTTGTTATTGCATCTAAGTGGTGTGCTTTAAATTCCCATTATTGTTTTTATTTTTTTTTGGATGGGAACCACACCATGCAAAGATAGAGCTTCCTTTTTATTAGTCAACAAGGGAGTGATAATACATTCCAAGAGGAGTCATAAACCACATAAAAGAAGTCAAGAAGAGACCCTAACAAGTTCCCTTGAGGTCACACCCTTTTTCATTCACACTTGGTCATTCCCTCTTTATTCAACGTACAATGATCATTGATTAATTTTAGTTTCATAAAAGAAGAACTTCCAACCCACAATTTCACCCTTTATCATTATTGGTGATGCATGGATTCTTCTATTTTTCCACAATGATAGGTGATGAGTGGTGATGTACCCCTACGCCCAACCATATGAATCACAGGCATTCACATGCAATCCAATTGAATTCCACAAATTTTAAATACCAAGTACGCTAGAGCTAAATAGTGTGTGCATGTTGTCCATTTATTATCTTTCCAGTCCTACTTGTGGAATGAAAATGTATGGTTAAGTGTGACTGAGTCATTAAATTTTTATTATTCTATGTTCTATCAATTTACTTGACTATAACAAGAATGAAAGTAAGATTAATTGAATGCTAAGTAAACTATGGTCTAATCTAGCCTAACACAAGTAACCATTCCCACTTCTTGGACACATTCTAAACTTTGCATAAACACTACTAAGTTGTCAAACACTAATCATTTCTCAGCTACCAAGTGTCACATGTATGTTCAAAGGGGTCATGCTTGTGTATTTGAATCAATTGCTTGATGAATTACAATTAATTACTACATGAATAACATTAATGTAAATTTCATGAAATCACAATATATATAAATTCATAAGAAAGAAAGTCTCAAATGGTACAAGGTGAATCAAAGAGTTTTCTTTATTTCCAATACAATGTTGTGTTTAGGTACATCAATACTTGAATAAGATCCGATCACGCTTAGACCTCCTACTATAGGAAATTGGAAAATATTCTAACTCTTAAATGAACAAATTGCAAGAGTTTCACTACTTGACTGCCAAACACTACTTTCAATTGTGTGCCTGGCAACTATATTTATAGACCCGAGAGCAACCTTGCGATATCAAATGTATGATATTGCATCTTGGGCTGCAATATCACATACCCAATATCATGTACTCGATATTGTGGCCACTCCAATATTGAAGTGTATGAAAAATACGATTTATCAATAGGTTTATCGTTTATGTCTTGTGTTGGAGTGGTGATGGTTATTAGCTTTTGTGTATGATTAGGAGACATCATTTTTGTGAGAAAGGTAGTTGCATTAGATTGTCCTTGTGTTGTTTCAAGTGATGTAGTACGTCCATGAGTGTTTTGCTTCAGCTTACGAATTTTCCTCTAGAAGGAATATTTTTGAGACTTTGGTTGAGATTTACTAGCGTTATCATTTACATGTTTGTTCATAGCACAAGTGGCATTCTCTCATTGATGTTATGATGATGAACCTTCTTGTGTTGTTGGAGGTGACATATGGTGGAGGTGAGTATGAGAATATTGATAATGTGATGTAGGGTGAGAGGTGTGAGGTGGTGATCTTGTATAAGATGTTGTGGGATAATGATATTTAGGAGAGTGATAGCAATGATTTAAAGTAGAGAAAGTAAAACTAGTTGGTAAAATAGGGTGTTGAACATAATATCCATGTGGGTTTGGTTAGTAGGAAGGATAGGGTTGGTTTGGTGGTGGCCTCTCCCATGATTGTGGTTGTTGCCACTATAGTGGATGCCAATGTTGAGACTAGTAATAAGTCCCCCTAGGATAGTATGGTTGGTTTTGGGGCTATCTAAAATTATTGTGTGAAAGAGGAAATCTCCTCGGCATGTACTTTTGTACAAACTTTGAATTTAATGGCCCCACCCAATCTTATGTAAATGCAACAAGATCGGGTAATGGCCTTTCAGATGGTCATATACATAAATGTCACATCTGTTATCTTTGTCTGTGGTTGAGTCTATAGCCTCACTTTCTTCAGTCACTTTTCCTATTTGTTGAAAAGTGTTCCTAGCTATTTCTTGATTCTTTTTCCTCCTTTTGTTGTGATCATTTGATTCATTTTATGCTACTCTCTCCTCTATGATTTCTTTGTAAGTTTTAACTTTCTCATCAATCAATTCCAACATTGTATCCAACTTTGCTTCAAGCTCAATGAGAGAATTGTGTATTGGCAATGTTCATTAGAAAATCATCTCATCAAGAGTTACCTATTTCTCCTTATCATAGATATGGATGCTTTTCCTTTGCAAAGTTGGATCCCAGTTACTTTCCTCTACATTCTCTTGTCTATATAGCTTTCCTTCTTCTTTCACCACATGCTTGATTAACTCTTTGATCTAATGGGTCTATAGCTTGTATAATTGAATTGGAGCATACATCCCAAGGGTCTCTCTTGTTTCATTACAAATCCCATCTATGATGTGGGAAAGTTACCTTTCCTCAGAGAAACCATGGCTTGGGCATTAATGTAGTAGCAAATAGTATCTTTCCAAGGCCACTTCCAAGGGTTCATGATTTTCTTGCTTTCACTCTTGGATTTCATTTCTTTCATTGGACACTCTCGCATAGCTTTCATATTTTTCATTGAAAATTTCTAGCATTGTGGAACACTAGTGAATGGAACTTGGTTCCAATGATCTATACCAACTTTCAACTTCATCAATTAGTGTTTTAGGAAAGGGCTTAAGCTTTTGCCACCTACTTTCAATGTTGTATAAGGCATAGGCATCATGGAAGGCTTGTAGATAATTTTTTGGATCTAAATTATAGTCTCCTACAAATTTAGGGATATTATTTATTNCATTAGGCTATTAGTGGCCAATATGGGTTCATCATCATCAGAAATGTTGTGATGAAAATTTCTATTTCTATTTGTTTGATAATGATGACCTTGCCTATGCTCATTGTGATGTCTTTGATTTTTCCCATGGGTTCAATTTCCATCTTTATCTTGATCCTATAGTGGAGCTCTATCTGTATACCTACATTCATCTTTGTTAGAACTAGACATTGAAGAGGGAGAGAAAGATGAGGAACTAGGAGAATTACCATGGCTTCTATAGTTCTCCTCATGGTCCCTTGATTTATCTTGTCTAGGATTAGAGAAGGTCCTAGGCCTTGAGGCCCTCCTTGATCTAGGACTTACTCCATCTTCTCTACGATTATTTGCACTAGTTGAATGTAGTCTTTGAGTCTAGTAAGGATCTAAATGAGCATAAAAGACCCCTATTTAAGGTTGTTCACTCCAACTTTTCTTAGTATATATCTTATCATTTCTCCTATGAGTTTTCTAATCATACGATCCATTATTGATCTTGTGTGAAGAAGACATGGTTTTATCAAATAATGTGTGTGATTTTAAAATATTAATGTTTTCTAAGAGATAGATCATTAATACCTTTACAATGATCATGTATAATATAACTAATCTAGATAACTAGCACCATCCTTGGCAACGATGCCAATGATGATCAACAAGGTACCCCCATACCCAACCATATGGTCGAATTCCATGGATGGGACTAGTTGTGGCATCTAGATTGCTATGCCTTGATCGTAGTTCATTGTCTTCCCACTTAGACTAATGGTAGCTTTGTCATGTATGGTTTAGTCCAAAGTGAGGCATATGATTGTTATTATTTTATATTTTATTATTTTACAATTCATAATAGGTTGAAACTCAATTTATAATCAATTCAACTAATCTAATTACTAATTAATAATCAACTACCTTAACATAAGTACTTGATCCCACTTCTCCTACACATCTTGAACACATCTAATGCTACTAGGTTACCAAACATTAAGCATTGCTGGGATTACCAAGAGTCATACGCATGCTCGAAGAGATCGTACTTATGTGCTTAATTAATTAACATGCATGAAAATGTAAATATTAACTAAGTACATGAAAAGTAAATTACATGGAAAGTAAATCTAATCTAACTCAAAGTGCTACAATGAATAAGAATCAATCTTGATCTTATTGTCATTCATGAACTATGTCTAGGTACATTGCCACTTGAATAAGACTCCATACAACTGACTTAGATCCACTCTATGGGCACTCACTAACTATTCTATCAGATTACGGAATAAAACTACAAGAATTTGGCTACTCTATTGACAAAACTATGAAAAACTACTAAAAAACTGACTCAAAATAAGAGCCTAGGTGCTATATTTATAGGCCAAAGTATATACCCTGACATTATGGCCAAGCCCAATGTTGTGTACCCAATATTGTAGCTCTAACATTGAGTACCCGACATCACAACTCTGATGTCACATACCCAGTGTTAGAGCAGACATAAAGTAGCAATTCATTGGATGTCAAGGCTAAGAGTTGGCTTTCTTTTTAATGCCTTTGATGATGATTCACCTTCAACCTCCATTGCACAATTTTTAGTCTCTTTAGGCATAAGTGTGGGAATTTATTTCTAAAATTACCTTTATCCATCCCTACAAATCAAGGACAACAAAAAAATTAACATTAGAAGAATTAATCAGCAAAAATTAATTAGGAATTAACTGAAAATTGAATTTCAATAACTATAATTTAGCTATTGTAGGAAAATAAAATAATTATATTCTATTTTCTATTTAAGCATTGTTCCATTCCATAGCCCCATAAAGCGGTTAATTAGTTAATAGGTGTATTTTGCATTTTTGATACATGAAAATGTTTACAAGGCCATGTAAAATCTTTTAACCCACAACATTTTCTTTCAAAATCTATCTAAAATCAAGCAACC
>MNCI01022819.1:28368-44077 GCA_015680685.1 Gnetum montanum | reverse complement strand
CTTATATTTACAAATAGTTAAAATAACAAAACAACAAAAAAATATATAATAATAAAAAAAAAATCTTTTGTGTTTACGCTTGTGTTTATCAAAAGTTTGGACAAAACTTAAAATAAAAAAAAATTGAATAACATAAAAACAAAAAATATATATATATCAAGGTATAAATGAATAATTTCAAATGTTTACATTGTATCACACATTCGCTTTCATACAATCTACAAATTTTCAACATAAAAAAAAACATAACTAAGCTAACAACAATTACAAGTTGAATTAAACATGAGCGCTAGGAGGAGCTTGGTCCCCAAACTCCTCCACATCATTGAGTCCCACTCCACTGGGGTCAGCCTCATCATCAACATGTCCCTGCACCAAAACAAAATCCTAGGTAAGTAAGTTAAAATTTGTAAAACACACAAATGAAAGTAACCATCAACAAAACATAACTATATATCCCTTCATCAATCCGAAATCGTTGAAATACAGTGGCAACAGATTTCAGATACAAAACTGAGACTTATTTTGAAAAATGCATCGTTCCCTTAGGAGATACATAGATGGAGTGCACGCTGATGAGCAAGTTTGGTCACCATTGGTCCTTATGTGTAGAGTACTACTTATAATATGATCAAGATACATGCATAATGGAGTTGGCCATGTTCAAACAAAAGAATTTATATCAATAAGATGTAAACTTATTACATCTTATTACTAGTCCAGTGCTAATAGGAGCGTCAATTCATCCGTGTACATGGGCTGGTCCACTATATATAAATGACTATATATATCAAGATGCTACTACACATGGCTCTCAATCATGGCGCTAACTTTATGATATACATGTGCCCACTATATATAAAGATATTCTTTGGAGGTGTATAGTGATACTATGCTGCGTAATGACTCCAAGTATCACATGATCGGTTATAGACTGTGTAAAGTCCATGCTTGAAAATGGTATACATTTAATGTATTGTAGCTAGACCAAAGTATAAAGGAGGAACCTTTTATATGACACACAAGAAAATCCATTATTCCGCATTCAACGAACTTCACGATCCTTAGGCGTGAGGGCAGGTGTTATTCCCGGTATGGCCTAACCCATCGTTCGAATTCACTTATGTCCGAAGCCTCCAATAATGTTTTGGCAGTGTTTAACTATTTGAAAAAAAAATGAACTCCCAATCAAAAAGACCGTGAACGAGGCTAGGGCATTGCACTGATACTACACCGCAGTCTGCCTAAAAGTAGTGGAAGATTCAGCTTAATCGCGACCACTATGAAGCAGGAATGAGCGATCCAAAGATGGATTGTGAGCATAAGACTCTAAATCGGCTCATTATCAAACAAATAGCGGTCGTAAGGATGGGATAAGCACTCTTACAAGGCTTAAGCATTCCTTCATGTGGGAACGTCGATCTTCGTCTAAGTATCTAGATTTCAGGTAACATTTCGGGGCAACCTTAAACCCTCAGGCCGGGGCCCCTAACGGGGTTTCACCATAGAACCAGCAGCAAGGAGAAGATGGAATGCCACATTTAGCTGCAAGTAATCCAGGGTAACAGCTCCTCATGAATCGCGACAATACCATCATACCAACTTGAGGCATGAGACGTTGATCCAAATTGCAAGGCTGAATATCAACAACAATACCACTGCTCATGTCGCCAAAATTAAAGGCCTAACTCACGCTAGATAACCCAAACCGGCTAACTCATGCTCACGTTGCAAATGGCAGCTGACTCACGCTCACGAAACAAAAGGCAGCTAACTCATGCTCACGTTGCAAATGGCGGTTGACTCACGCTCATGAAACAAAAGGCGGCTGACTCATGCTCACAAAGTAAGTGGTGGTTAACTCATGTTATTGAAGCATGTAACAGTCCATCCAAAATCACGGACATCAGCACAATCACTCATTGTATTAAAAACAATTCATAGGACCTAATGCCAAACCTCAGATACTGGTTATGGGAAACCTATTAGCACAAGCAGTGATTTGGTGTTTGAATACAAGACTTTGTATTTTAACCTTGAGCGCCAGTTTATAGGATAACCCATAAACACCGATAAAATTTTAGCACAAGCGTTGGATAAAATTTTACCCTTGTTCGATTCACTCACGCTGCAGTAGGAACTAATCACTCATGCCCTGGTTTGGAGGCCAGTAACTCACACCGCAGTATAATATGCTATATTTCAAGCAATCCTACAACTAACGCTGGACAGGTGGCCCTGCGATTTATTTAATAATAAATAGCAATGGAAAACCTTTTTTTTCCAACCAGAGTGTGACCAAAGATACCCAAAACAGGGCAGTTCTTGCAACTCATATTAGCCAAAGTCAGCAACAGGAATCAAGGCAGTAGCCCCAAATTCAAAATGAAACCAAAACGCATCAAAACATAACCAAAACCATATCAAGATTGCCACAAAACTACACTAAAGCGCTGCAATTTTAGGGCCACTCACACTACCAGGGCAAGTTACTCACGCCCGAGTAATTCACACTGCCACGCAAGTTACTCATGCCCGAGTAATTCATGCTGCCAGGCAAGTTACTCACGCTCACAACAACACTAAAACCCTTGAACCAGCCGCCAATAACTCATGTTGAATCCTAATCAATCACACTAGCCAATGCCCAAAAGATAACCTTGAATGCAATTCAAAACATAAATGCCCTGGAACATAGTGAAAGAATGCAGAAAACACGATCGTTGCCAGAAAAAGAAAATTTAAATCATCTTCGTACACTGAAAATATGGTGGTTCCCATAACTCAGATGCTACCACTCATAGGTGTTGTGCTGCAAAAATGGAGAAGAAAGAGGAAAGCAATAAACCTGCGTAGGGTTCCAACCCACAAAGAAACCCTCAATTGCAGAAGACGTTGAAGTAGTTCCTTGCTCTCTTCCACAAACGCCAAACTTGCCTGCTTCTTCCCCTTTCCCCGTTCCTGCTTTCCCTTGGCCTTCATCCTGTTCACACTGTGTCTGCTTGATCACCCACGTTCCTGGTTGCTCACGCTGTGGGGTTCTGGTTTCTCACACTGTGGGGTTTCTGGTTGCTCACGCTAGATTACGCTATGCACTAGTCCTCTAACTCACGCTACACCCGGTTACTCATGCTCACACCACGCTTGATACCATTTTATCTCATCTAGTAGCTACGTGGCGCCTCGTCCTTTATCTCATCTTTGTATTTAGTTTATTTTATTCTATTTTCACTTTATTCTACCTTTGTTCATTTCTCTTATGTTTATTAACCTTTGCAAAATAACCCATGCATTTAGACAAAAATCCACAAAAAATTCAACAATCACAAAAAAAATCATAATACTTGTATATACTTAGAACATGACTGGTAAACGGTCTAGTATGGCCTTAAACTGTTACATCTAGCCTGAGAAAGACCTAAAACTGCCAAACGTCTGTATAGGACGATAAACTATTCACCACATGCCTTTGTTGCATTGAGACGTAGAAATTAACTTTACAAGAGATAGAAACTCAGTCTTGCTCACATGGCTCCCCATTTGATTGGCAGGGGCAAACGCATGGATAGCAAGCACCTCTATTCACCATTGTCTATCAATGGACCACATGGGGCCATTCAACGAGAAGTTAATCTAGAATTCATTGATCTAGATCCATTATCAATTTATGATAATTTCGTGGCATCCACTCAAGGAACATTAGACTACCTTAAAGATATGACCAAAAATTTGGACTTAGAAGCAGACACCATCACTAAGGATCCCATCGTCGAAGTCCCCATCACCATGTCTAGTGGCGAGGTTTAAACATTAAAACTAAGTACTCTACTAAATCCACAAATTGCCAATGACATTACACAAGTGTTGAAGAATAATATCAAAACATTTGCTTGGTCGTATACCGATATGCCAGGGTTGGACCCTTGCATCATCTAGCATAACATCATCCTCAATGAAAAACTTAGACCAGTAAAGTAAAAAGCACGAAAGGTTAGGCCTGAGGTAGTGTTGGTAGTTCGTAACGAAATCACGAAGCTCTATCAGGCCAGTTTCATCCGAGCTGTTGACTATGCTGATTGGGTATCCAACATTGTTGTAGTCCCTAAGAAGAATGGCAGCATTCGCATATGTATTGACTTCCGTGACCTCAACGTAGCCACTATAAAGGATGACTTCCCGCTACCCAGTATTGACCAACTCATTGGTTCAATGGCTGGGCATGAATTATTATCCTTTATGGATGGATTCTCGGGATACAACCAAATTAGGATCAACCCAGAACAAAAACTCAGGACAACCTTCATGACACCTTGGGGCATGTTCTGTTATACAATGATGTCATTCGGTCTCAAAAACGTGGGTGCCACATATCAACGGGCAATGACATATATATTTAGCGATTACATGCTTGATTCACTTAATGATTATGTAGATGACGTCGTGGTCAAGTCCAAAACAATCGAAGAACATGCAAAGCATTTAGACTTGGCACTTAAATGTTGTCTCAAATACGACCTTAGGCTTAACCCAAAGAAATGGGTCTTTGGGGTTAAGATGGAAAAAATGCTTGGCTTCGTAGTCTCTGAAACAGAAATACAAGTAGACCCCGATAAGGTTAAAGAAATAACTAGTATGCAACCACCTAGGAACCTTACTGAATTACGTGGTCTGTAAGGTAGATTGCAATTCATCAGACGCTTTATCGCAAAGCTAACTAATAAGTTGAAACCCATGCAGCACTTACTACGAAAGAACATCCATTTTCAATGGACTCAACAATGCCAAGAAGCCTTTGAAAACATAAAGATGGAGTTGGCTCAACTGCCAACAGTTCATTGCCTGCAAAGCGATAAATCTTTTTACCTCTACCTCGCGACATATGATACATCTATTGCATCCATGCTTTGCCAAAAACGAGAAGATGTAGCCGAGATCCCCATTTACTATTTAAGCCACACCTTGGTTGCCCACAAACAATGATACAATGACGTGAAGAGATCATGCTTCGCCCTTGTCTTTTCCTTGAAAAAGTGACGGCATTACCCCTTCCACAACCAAGCAATATCATTTGAAAAGATAACGTGCTCCAAGCTATCACCAACAACATCTACGGATCAAGTAGGTTAGCTAGATGGAAGGCGATGATTGCAGAGTTTGACCTGCGTTATATTGCTCAATCCTCCACTAAGGGTCAAGCAATAGCCAATTAGTCAATCACATCACCGACACGAGATCAAGCAACGATCAACCTTGAATTCCCTGATGAAGACATTAACAGCATAGACGTAGTGCCCGATAATTACGATGCCATCCTGTACTTCGACGGAGCATCCACCTCCCGAGGGGGAATTTCTGCAGTCGTCATAACATATCCCTCGAAAGAAATTCGCCCCTTTGCCTATCGACTAAACTTCCCTTGCACCAACAATGTGGCAGAGTACGAAGGTCTTCTTAGAGGTCTTATAGCAGCACTAACTTCGGGAATCACACGTTTTGTAGTTTGAGGTGACTCACAGTTGGTAGTTAACCAAGTCACAGAGATCTATGCATGCAAAGCTCCGCATTTGCAACCATACTGTGAACTAACTAAACACTTGTTAAAATGACTGATCAATGTAGACATGCAACATATTCCTAGGAACAAAAATACCATTGCCGATGCACTTGCCACACTAGCCTTGAATGTGACACTTGAGATGCTCCATGCGTTGCCTAGTTTCAAAACAAGTTGTGCCAAACCCATGACCAACGCCCTCGATGAAATACCCATAGTGTTCGTTAGCACTACACAAGCAATAGAGTGGTACGACGACATAAAAGAGTACCTTCTACGAGGCGAACTGCCACAACAACTGACGAGTGCTCAAAAAGACGCGGTGCAAAAATGTTCTAGGAAATATGCATTGATAGGGGACACCTTGTGTCACAAGTCCTATGAAGGCATCCTGTTAATGTGCGTCAGTAGCATCGATGGCCAAACGATCGTAGAACAGGTTCACGAAGGACTGTGCGGAGGGCATATAGCACCCAAAGCGATGGTGACGAAAATCAGACGTTTAGGCTATTACTGGCCACACATGGAGTATGATTGCTTCTCCAGGGTCAGGAAATGCAACATTTGCCAAAGGCACGGTAACCTAATACGCGTACCACCTAATGAGTTGCATACTGCACAAATCACATGGCCATTCCAAAAATGGGGATTAGACATCATTGGCCTGATAACACCACCATCTTCAGCAGGACATAGCTTCATCATCACTGCGACCGAATACTTCACAAAATGGGTAGAAGTTATTCCCCTTAGGAAAACCACGTCGAAACATGTTTACAACTTCATATTAGAAAACATTGTAACTCGCTTTGGTATCCCAATGACCATAGTCACCGATAATGGGCCACAGTTTAGTAGTACAGCTACTAAAAGCTTCTGCAAAAGCCTAGGTATTAAACACTTGTTTTCATCACCATATTATCCACAGAGCAATGGCCAAGTGGAATCTACGAATAAAACGATCATCATGGTGCTCAAGAAAATGCTGAATCAGAGCAAGAGATGATGGAATGAGCAGTCAATCTATGCACTATGGGCATACCGAACAATGCATCGAACATCCATTGGTAAAACACCATATAGCCTAGTATATGGATCTGAAGCTATATTACCTTTGGAGTTACAGGTTCCCTCGCTACAAATAAACCTCTCTAGTCTCCTCGATGAAAGCCAAAACAACGAACTGCACATCGCTGAATTTGACTCGGTGGAGGAAGAAAGGGCATGAGCACTTGATCAAATCGAATGGTACCAGAGATAGCAACAATGATGTCATCAACATAATCCACATAAGCAGCCAATCAAGGAAGGTGACCTAGTTCTCAAGGCAGTCTGCGAACACTCAGATAAATTCTTAGCCAACTGGGAAGGACCTTACTTAGTCACTAAAGCCTATGACAATGGGGCATTTAAGCTCACTGACATGGACGAAAACGAATTGGCCAATCCTACGAATTACATGTACCTGAAACCATTCTATGTCTAATGATCCCAAGGTACGTAATGATCCTGCCATCACGACCTAAAACTAATACCATAGAACGGTCCTGGAGCTATGACTTAAAACTAGCACCACAGAATGTCCTGGTGTCATGACGATAAACTGACACCACAGAGCTCTGTCCGACATGACACTAAATTGCCACACTCATTCACCAGAGTCCACTTAGACTATACACTAGCTAGCCTCTTCATAGTCCGCCACGACTATAAACTAGCATTGCACCGTCCGTTACGATAAACTGGCGACGTCCAAAGGATTATGACGTGAAACTAATCCACAACAGTCCGCTAAGACTATAAACTAGCGACATCAACAACTTGGCATCATTCGAAAGGCATGCTGCTGCAATCGGATATACGTGCTCACCAAGGACCTGCCACCTAATTTGTCACATAGATCGGGATGAAATTGATGTTGTTCAAAATTTTATTGGCCTTGAAACCCCACATGATGGCTCCATTCCATCGGCTAAGTTCAAGTTTAAAGTGCTAAGCTAACTGAATCATTTGTGTTTTTTTCTTGCTCCCTCGGAGTGGTGTTTACAGGATGACACACGTGAGGCCCTTGTGCACAGATGCATTCCATCATGACGACAAGGTATAACATTCTTCCATACGCTTCCAACCGGGTTAATCAATCTGTTCATAAGTACATTTCCAACTCCTGAAGCGTTCCCCATTCCTCATCATGATCCTTTTACCCTACTCAATTATAGTCCCTTGATACAAAATCCATCCCAAAACTCTTGATGCACCGTTGTCCACCATGATTCCTTAAGCAGTTGCAACACAAAACACAATGCACCACACATGATACAAATGCAAAGCACATGAACACCAAAAAAAAGGAAAAAAAATAAAAAAAAGAGGAGTCAAAGAGCAAAATACATGGAAAGGGTCTCCATGATAGACCAAAGATCATTGGCTCTTCTCATACAAGCCCCAGGCGAGAAGACAATTGTCTTGGGAAAACACTTATGCTGCTAATAATCATGTTGCACATCATTGCGTAGCTTTGGCTATTTACAATAGGTCCCCTTAAACATAAAAAAGGGTCCTATTTCTCCAAAGAATGCACCTCCAATGTCTTGGTTCTAAGTCTACTGAAAACCTGGCTATTGACACAGACCAATGACACGATTTGCTCACGTGAGAGCACTCCTCTCACACGATTCTGGCAAACACTTCCAACCCTTGATCATCTTTTGATTTCCCTGATCATAACCAATTCCCTTCTTTCCCTGAACTACACTTCCCTCAACCAAATGTACTTTTGAGAACGGTGCGGTAACATCCGGCCAACGGCCAATGGACAATGCTTGGTACTTGGTCGTTCATGGTGTTTTGTACTTCTTTGTCAACACATTTCGGGTAGATTCCTCCAGACATCAACAAAGAAGGACCAATGAAACACCACAAAATTTTGGCCTAGTACTTTCAGATGATTCAAGTTAAGTCATGCAACTGCACAAGCATGAATACAGCATGACCAAACTTGGACACCTCTTAAACAACTCCCGATGGTTCACAATTCAATATGCAACATCCCCTTGGGGCCCATAGGCAACTGCACCAGTTTTCAACACCCAGAATCAAAGGTTTTGGGCTTAAAATACTTGGTCTTCGCTAGGTACACTTTGGTTACATTTTCTTAAGATGCACAGCGTAAGGCTCAACATCACCAACTTTTGGAGCCCCGAAACTAAGTCAAAACAGGCCGAAACTGAGCACAAGGACCCCCCATGACCTCCACTAATGGTTACCCTAGGTTCCCAGCCCTCAGAATTTTGATTTTGGGCTGAAAAATACACTATTTTCATTGGTTACGCTCAACTCACGCCTAGGTCACGCCGGGGTCATGCTGGAGCTTGAGTCCAGCATGAGTGCCCCAAAACAGCCCCAAAATGATCTAATTTTGAAGGTACAAGGCCCCCTAAAGGTCCACTAATGGTTACCATAGGTTCCCATCCCTCAGAATTCTGATTTCAGGCTCAAAAATGCATTTTTTTCATTGGTTACGCTCAACTCACGCCCAGGTCACGCCGGGGTCATGGTGGAGCATGAGCCCAGCATGACCGAGCAAAAATTGGTCCAAACAAGCAATCCCAAGCACAAACTCAACATCAACTTAGCTCCTAAAGGTAGGTAACAGTTCTACTAGTCAATAGGCTCCAAAAAAACCAAAGTTCGGGTGTGAAATACAACATTTTGGCTTCATTATGCTCAGCTCACGCCCAGCTCACGTTGACAGCGTGAGCCGCCAAAAGTAACCCAGAACAGTTTGGACACACGTCGAAGACATGCCAGGGCAAGATCAACTCACGCTGATAGCCTTGATGAAGCAAAAAAGATCTCGAACAGCCATAGAACCACCCGAATCGACGTCTTGCAGTAATCGATTCAAGAGGCTATGAAGTTCCAAGTGAGCCGAAGTCAAATCTGAATTGTAAATTCATTGTAAATATTCATTGTAAGCTTCCCCATTGGTGAACTTGCCAAGATCTTACGCTGCGTCCATGAGCGTAAGCTAGCTTGCGTTGTGAGATACAGTGCACCCGATCTAGAACGTAATTGCCCATGTACACCTGTCACGCGATTTGTGTTTCTCGCATCTCGCAATCACCAATCTCATTCATTCCTACGCCCAGGACAAATAGATAAATACCCTGTTCATTGGCATAAATAGGGGTTGGCAAAAAAATTAGAAGTAAGAAAGCAAGCGATTCTGAGCCTAGATGCACATGACTCCCAGCGCCTGTAAACACCTTACATCAGGGCTTAACGTCTAACTTGCAATGCAACTACATTTTGACCTGTGCACATTTCATTGATTAATACAACATTGTTCATTATTTGCCATCCATTGTCCTATTCTGATTTATTTTTCTGCATTTTCCATTCCATTGCATCTTCCTGCGTACATTCTATTTTATGTTTACGTTCATTACGTTTCATTACGCTCATTACGCTCCGTTACTTTTCTTTGTGTTACACCATTTTCTCTGTTTCACGTTTTGTGACGATAACCCCAGCGCACGCAGTAGCGTATGCTCAGGGAAGTCCTTGGTTCATCTGTATGCAGACCGTCCAAGGCACTCTGCCTTCGTTTTTCCAGATTGCCCTCACACGAAGGTAGGGTCGTCTGTATCTCTCCTGAGACCTTTCGGCATTTGTTTTTCCTCCAGTCTTACGTCGATGATTTCGGACAGTACACATGAATTTTCATCCTTATATATCTTAACTAGCACTAGGTCCCTCTTATTAAACTTCTCATCCTCTACCACTCATACCATTGTCGATCATGCAAGGAGAATTGCCATCACAAACATACCAAGAATACTACATGTAAATCTAGGAAATGTTCTTTCTTTACAACAACTTCAAAAAATGTTGGTAGAGTAGTAACTTCATCCAACCATGTTCCTTCTATGATAGATCCTCTTACAGCCATCATGCTTTCACAATAACCAAACTAGAAGATTACAACTGTCATGCTAATTGATATAGTATCAACTTGAATAAAAGCAAGAACTCTTCCTAAAAAAGAATAGATCTTGGAAATCCTTTGATTTATTTTTAAATTATTAGAACACACCTTGTAAAGCTCTACTAGATTTTAGGTCATGAGTGAATCTCATCTCTTAAGACATGTACAAGGCCTAGAATTTATCCTCATAAGACTATAGCTTGTAGATCAATCAGTTACCATTCCTTTGAGACAAGTAGAAGATGTAGTAACCATTATTAATGGATGGTCTTATCGAGTAGATTTTCTAGTGAGCAATGTAAAAAATGATAACAAGGACTTTCCTATCATTATGGGGAGAGCATGGATTTAGCATAATTGATGCTAAGTTAGGAATGAGATACTTGTCTTTGAAAATTTCCAAGGAAGATAATCAAGGAGCCATATAGACGCAAAGAATTCCATACATTACTTACAATGAAAAGGGTGTAGTTGTGGACCGAAAATTCAAAATGTCAACATGATCTTTATATTAGCCCACAACACATTTGAAAAATAACTATGTATGCAAAAAAAGACAATGGCCACTAAACCAAAAAACACCTTGTGATTAAGAAATGAAATTATAAAATAATCTATAACATGCATGGAAACGTTCAAAACACCTATCAACTCCTACCCCAAGAAGATGACCTAATTAGAGAACTTAGAGAGGGATATCCTAAACCATAACTGATGGGACACGATATCGCATGGGCCACGATATCGCATCCCATGCAATATTGCATATGCGATATCGCGTTGTCCCCCGCGATATCGCGTACACGATATCGTGGTGCGCCACCAAGTCTATAAATAAGAGGCGGGTCTCCCTTATTTTCTCATCTAGATCTAGACTCTTAGCAAAACTCTGGTAGTTTTACCTCTCTAGAGATAGAATATTTTCCATGTGCCCGCAGTAGGAGCTCCAAGGTGAACGGATCTTTATTCGAGCAAATATTATACCTGAACACATGTTTGTGTACGACAATAAAGACGAACTTCTTGGATAAACCTTGCAGTGCATGGAATAGGCTAATTAGGACTTTATTTATTGTTATTTACTGTTTACCATTTAAATGCTTTATTAGTTATTAAATCTCTCTCAACTCTTCTCTCCTAGTTAAGTGCCTTAGTACGACCGCTTTGAGCATGTGTGTTACGCTTGGTGATCCCAGCAATGATTAGAGTTTGGTAACCAAGGTTGCATTGGTTCAGGGTGTGAACGATAAGTGGGAATGAATGCTGATGCAAGGTTAATTGAGGCTTAGTTAGTTAGTTAGAATTAGTCAATTATTCTCTTCAACCCTTTACCTTATCAGCATAGGAGATAAAAACCGAAAAGACATAAAAATCATATACCTCATACTTACTTAACCATACACCGTGACAACTACAAGTAAGTCTGAGAAAACAACGAATAATTAACCTTAAGTGTTCCATAAGGCATGTAGGCACTTAGTCTATGGAGTTCGACCGGATCGCACGTGTTACGCTCGTATTCGTATGGTTGAGTGTAGGGGTACCTCGCCACTCATCATTGGCACCATTGCCGGGGACTAAGTATTTGTGCACTGAGTAGAACATAAGAGATCATTCACATCGTTGGGAGCTTAAATGAACCTTAGGGTTAATTAAATGAAAAATTATATAACAGTTAAATAGCACATCGATAAGACACCATGTCTTCTTCTTCTTCTCACAAGAGCATTACACCACCTAGGGATAATACAAGAAACAATTGGCAATCTAAAAGACATAACCAAAATCAGCCAGTTCCTCAACAATATAGGGTATTATATACTCATCCTGATGAGTACATACCCAATTTTACTTTTATCCTCCATCAGGATGAACAGATGCGCTGGAGAGATTTGCAAGGTAACATAGTGTTACCTCTAGATCGTGCAGTTCCCAACATGCTCCTCCGTGCTTTGGCATAGATTGGCATGACTCAGCTCTATGCTGAATACGTTATAGGTTATTTTGACACAAGGGATTACGATCCTACATCCTCACAACGTATGCGCGACTGAAGGCAGAAGAGCCAAGATACACTGTTGAAGGGCAAAGAGGTTCCGCACGTCCTAAGTGAAATTGGAGATGGTGAACCACTTATAATGGGTTCTCTATCGAAAGATGTTCCCCCTCCTAATGATAGTGAGGAGGAGAGGTATCAGAACCTACGCTCCATAACACATAACCCTGGTACTGATCCCCATGAACACCAGCTATTCATTGAGGGAACAACAACACATGACAAGGACGAGCACTCAGATCGTCATCATGATCGGGGCCGACGCCACAAAAGAGAAGGTAAGAAACATTGTCATGGAAATGGTTCTCCTTCTTCTTCCCCTTCTTCACATCATTCACCCTCTCCTTCCACATCTAGGCGTAGTCATAAAGAGCATAATGGTGAGGATAGAGGTAGAAAAAATGAGAGACCTTGATGAGAGAGTCGAGAGTGAGGACAAGGGCATGAACGAAGGGAAAGTAGGGAACAATAGAGACATCATAGATGTCATGAAAGAGATGATCATGACGAGCCCCTACTTGCCACCTAAAGCATGTTAGATATCATCGAGGCAGTGAGAATACCAACAAGGCATTTAAAAGATAGTCGGATCAAGCGCTTAGACATGAACAATATCCCACGCTTCGAAGGGGGATACAATGTAGATCTACAAAATCATTTATAGGCATTCCACGAGGCCTACACCTTGCAAAACATAGAGAACGAGTGGTAGAAACTGAAGTTGTTTCCTAAGACACTCATTAAGGAAGGAGAGAGTTGGTACCGGTCCTTCGAACCAGAAACTATCAGGAGGTGGAGTACGATGTTAGAACTCTTCAATGATAAATATCAAATGTACTCCAGAGTGTCTAACTTGTATAAGCAGATCCAAGGATGGAAGCAAGGTACTCATGAACCCTTGGATGCTGCCATGGGCCACTACTATGCATTGTTACATCGTTGCCCTGGCCATGGTTACGCACAGCGGGATCAACTCCGCCACATCGTAGATGGGCTAAGGTATGAAACTAGGAGAACCCTTGGGAGTTATGCCCAAGGGAGATTATCAGAACTTAGATCCCGTGAAATTCATCGCTTGTTGGAACAAGTAGCCAAAGAAGAAGGGGAGCTACGAAAAAGGGAAATTGCAGAAGAATATAACCGTGATCCCTCTCTTCGAAAGAAAGGAGTGAAATTTTGCGATGAAGAGGATGAGTCACCACTCAAAGAGTTAGTGAACAGAAAAACCTTGCCGCTTCAAAAGCTAACAACGGAAGTATCAGCTAAGGTAGATGAAGTATGGGGCTCCTTAGATAGTAAAATTGAAACTGTCCTAAAGATTGTAGAGGAGTCTAAGGAGGAACGAAGTAGTGACAAGGACAAGAAAAAGTGGAGAGATTCTGGCCCTGCACGTGACAAGGGTAAGGGAAAAATAACTATCTCCGATGAGGTTTTGGATTCGGATACAAACAATGACGATAGATGTGAGATCTGCCAATATGACTATCCTAAGGGATGTTTTCCAATCATCTCACATCTACAAGAGTCTAGGGTGTATGCACTCAACCTGAGACTCAACAGACGGTAGACACCCCGAAGGTTACCTTATCCTCAAGGTAGCCCAAGACAGTTCCACCAACCATTGATATACTATCCAAGTGGAACTCTACCACAACCCATTGGACAACATCAGCATTGGCAATACCCACAGTCATGGGGGATGCCACCACCGAAACAATAGTACCCTTATTGGAAACTTGATCCATATGGCTACTACGTGCAGCAACTGATTTCTCCAAGTGACTCCATGGGTCACACAACTCCCCAACGTACTACCAAGTTCGGGAGTACTTTAGAAGGACTCGTTCTCCTCCGTGAGATGCTCCATACCCATACCATCCTCCTAATCCATCCGCACCTCTTCCACCAGCAGTTCCCATAATACCTCCTGCTCAAACAATGCAAGGGGAACTCCCCACTCAACCGCAACAACGAAATGCTACGAGAGCTTTAAACATTCAACCTGCTACTAATTCTGACAACCGCAAAAAGAGAAGACCTTTCTTCAGAACCAAAAGCCCAGATAAGCTCTCACAACAATAAGCAGTTGAGTCTGTGATCACTCCAACACACAAAGCTTCGGAGCTCCCTTCAAACCAAAATTAGAGCTCAACGCAGACGGTTATGTTAACACATACCATAACCAACTGGATCAAGGTATGCCACCTTCCCAGGAAACTAGCTGACCCTGGAAGTCCCTTAATCTACCTCCAAGTCGCCAGGAACGAACCACATAAGGCTCTTCTTGACTCAAGTTCCGGAGTCAACCTAATTTCATGAGAGATTTATCAAGCCTAGAACCTGCCTCAACTTAAGAAGAGCAAGATTCAACTAGAGTTGGTTGACCAGTCCATCACCATTCCCTTGGGATTGGTGGAGGACATCGTTACCACTGTGTGTGGTTGGTCATGCCCAGCCAATTTCCTGGTAATAGAAGTTAACAACAACGAAGGGGACTTCCCAATTATAAAGGGAAGGGCATGGCTAAGCATAATAGATGCATGCCTAGGGATTCGTGATCTTTCCTTAGAGATATCTAAGGTAAATATTTATGGAAAGATCGAGAAGAAGAAAGTTCCATGCATCACATACAGTGATTCATCGGGTAATGACATGGAGGAATACTCCACATATCCTCCATGCAACAGGTGTGCCCTTGAAATTTTGAAACAAAGATGTTTGTATGTAGCAACCACACAAGTAGTAGACACCCCATGGTTGATAGCTAGTCAAAAGAGCAACCAACAAATATGCATGGAACGAACTGGGGGAACAACTCATGCCAACAACGAGGGCATAGATACATTGGAATATGAGCATCGCCAACTTCCACCCCTTAATCTAAGAACATCAATGGGGAGAAGTTGGGCACTTCTAAGAAATTCAAATAGACGTTCATTATTTCGGATCTCTCCCTTTCCATTCAGTCATGGTGGAGATGGCCACCTATGCTAATCATTTGGGACTCTCAGTTCTTTTTAATTTTTTTTACACGTTTTTGTTTTACAAATTTCTTTAACTTTTCTTGTTTTTGTTTTACAACATCGTTATACTTTTTCATTTTGTGTGT
>MNCI01022819.1:9989-27349 GCA_015680685.1 Gnetum montanum | reverse complement strand
TTTCCATTCTCTCGCTACTGAAGGTTCGCGATTAGTCATGGGGGTACGGGACCCAATTTTTTGATTTTCTCCTAACCCCTACACCTTCAATAATAACCATTAATATATCTCCAGATCCGTATCAGCCATACCACAACTCAGCCAATGGACTTTCACCGAAGCAAGGTATCAACTACACTGAAATTCATCTACCCTTGCTAATATAAGACTGTGTTGTGTGTGCATATGGCGATCATACAACAATGGATTAGATCTAGAGAAAACATTTGGAATGGAGCAATGCTAAAGCAGCTATGCAAGGAGCAAGATCAATGGTGCGTTTATGGATGGACAACAAAAGGTGCAGTCTTGGCATTGGCAGTAGCAACACTTCTTTCTCTCTCTCTTTCTCAACTGCCAAATAAGGCTTGATGTCAAATGTAATAAGGCGTTCACTCTTGTTGTCACGAACACCTGTTTTGTCATGTCTTGTACTGATCATCCGTTCACATGTCATCCCATTAGTTCCACTTGAGTCAATAATCCCATACCCTCCCAATATTTTGTAAGGAACTCGAGGATGAGTTTTTATTTAGTCATGGGGGTATGATGGGACATGATATTGCATGGGCCGCAATATTGTGGACAACGCGATATCGCGCTGCACCTCCAAGTCTATAAATAAGAGGCTGCTCTCCCTTGTTTTCTCTTCTAGATCTAGACCCTTAGCAAAACTCTAGCAGTTTAACCTCTCCAGAGATAGAATATTTTCCATGTGCATGCAGTAGGAGCTCCAAGGTGAACGGATCTTTATTCGAGCAAATATTATACCTGAACACATGTTTGTGTACGGCAATAAAGACAAACTTCTTGGATAAACCTTGCAGTGCATAAAATAGGCTAATTAGGACTCTATTTATTGTTATTTACTCTTTACCATTTAAATACTTTATTAGTTATTAAATCTCTCTCAACCCTTCTCTCCTAGTTAAGTGCCTTAGTACGACCGCTTCAAGCATGTGCGTTACGCTTGGTGATCCCAGCAACGATTAGCGTTTGGTAACCAAGGTTGCATTGGTTCAGGGTGTGAATGGTAAGTGGGAACGGATGCTGATGCTAGGTTAATTCAGGCTTAGTTAGTTAGTTAGAGTTAGTCAATTAGTCTCTTCAACCCTTTACCTTATCAGCATAGGAGATAAAAACCGAAAAGACATAAAAATCATATACCTCAAACTTACTTAACCATACACTGTGACAATTACAAGTAATTCTAGGAAGACAACAAATAATTAACCTTAAGTGTTCCACAAGGCATGTAGGTACTTAGTCTACAGAGTTCGACCAGATCGCGCGTGTTACGCTTGTATTCGTATGGTTGAGTGTAGGGGTACCTCGCCACTCATCAATAACCATACACCAACAATAAGTAGTAAATATGAATACTTAAAACCTAAAATTAAGAATAAAGAAGAAAACATATATGGACCTTCTAGAAGGGAAAGACCATCGTTTCCAATTGAATATGTGTCTCCAAATGATCAAAATTTGATTATCATCAGTGTCACGTGGGACTTTAAATACAAACTTAAATCATTAAGGATGATAAACAAGAAAAGTAGAGTGTATGATCCTAGTTATCTACAGTCCATTTTGTGAAAACTCACCCATGAGTTTAATCATGGGAAGATATCCTATCTTGAATAGGAATTGATAAGTGCATTTTAACTTTTTTGTTTTATAATTGTTTGGTTTCCAATTATTGTCATATTTTTTCAAATTTTTGCCATTTTCTATATTCTTTAATATCTTTTCTATTCTTTTATACTCTTCACATTTCTTATCATTTTTCATTCTTTAATATCTTTCAAATTCTTTATACATTTTTCTATTCTTACTTATTTCTCACTCTTCTATAATTTTATTATTTCTCATGTATATATTTTTTTTGTTTTTTTTAATAAAATGTAAAGGAATAAATAAGATGTAGTTGAAACAATGAGAATTTGACTCTATGTTATCAAATCATTATAGGATTGATTGTATATATAGTGAGACCACATCATCCATCCACTCATTTCCAATAATAAGAGGTTATTACCATGGATATAATGGAATTCTTTCATAATAAAACTAATATAAGCTTATGATCATTATGCTTGAATGGAAAAGTGAATAACCAATTGGGAATGAAAAAGGTGTGACATCAATAGGATGTGTGAATTCTCTAAAGCTACTGCTATGAGTCTTATCATGTTATTAAGTTGTATTATTGACTTAAGTCCTAATGAAAAATGGAAGTATGTCTAAAATAAGTGTTGCCTTATCATGTCACTAGAAAGACATGTTACCCATGCTCGAAGGTAGTCCTCTGGTAAGATTGACACAATAATAATCTAATAAATACATTTAATAAAAAGTTCTAGGGGTTCCACTAGAGAGGCATGTTACCCATGCCTAAAGGTAGGTGATGTTTTAGAAATTTCAAGGTTCTCGTACTCACATTGGTTATGGGGTTATAAAGATATGTTACCCAGGCTTTAAAGCACTCCTTTGTCCAATGGCCAAGCCTTCTTTTAAATAAACTATGTTGTTAATAAATTTATTCCTTGTACTTCATTGTCAAGTGATAATATTTCTTGTAGTTGTGATAGTTTTATGGTTGTTGGTTTTGGGATGATACAATGCGATGTTAACTATTAGTGACATGGACTTGATTTGGATCTTGGATGTAAAGACTAATGATTATATTAATCATGTATTGTACCTAAGATTCATTATGCTTATGGTAGCACACCTCACATCCCATTTTTTGTAATCACTACTACTACCATTTCACCTCGTTGTTATATATAATCATATTTTGATGGTTTTGTATGATATAATGTTATTTTCTTATTAAGTTTATACAAATATGTGTGTCTTGAAAAGATAGGTATGATTTACATTCAACTCCTTAAGTGCCTATGAACACTTGTAAGTGTGGTTATATAAGGACATTAAGGATAGGAACTTGCTTTGGAGAGGATCCACTTGTATAAATCTTATGTTTCATACTTAATAACTAATTCCACACCATCTTGTACCTCTTGAATAATTAAATAATCATTTTTATTTTCCTACATATCCATATTCATTCATACGTTCAACAATTTTGATTAGCTATCTTCTAAAGAAGCTTAATTGAATTATGTTACCCAAACTCCTTCTTTTACATACTTTTGCTGACTAATTCATATATTCTAGGCATAATCTATGATCAGAACCTTTTGGATCATCTTTACACCTTCCAAACTATGCATTTTGCTCATTTTTTTCATCAAAACTTGTAAAAAATTTCAAAAGTTTAATGATGATATCATTTATATGATATATTAGCCCCTACGATATCACATCCATGATGTCATATTTATGATATATCCATTATAAAATCTACATATGTTAGAAATTTTTTTCATTGTTTCATTTCATGCCTAAGAAGTCCATGCCATTTTTTTTAACTTCTAAACCTTTAGAGCTCCATATCTTCTTCACGCAAGTTTGATTTAATTCATTCTTGTTTGCTTTTGCTCAAGGAGTGACCAACTTAGTTGTGGAGGAGAGCACTAGGTGCAAACTTTTGCAAATTATACCAAAACGTTTCTAACACCTAGAAAAAAAAAGAAAGGATAAGAACAACGAAAGATAATCGCATTCTAATCTTATATAATCCAATAAACTTAATGTTTCCTTCTAAATGACCATTCAAATATACCTCAAATAATAAATTGAAGATTTTCATAGGTCATTTAAGATAAATTTGTTTCTAATTGATAAAAATCATTCAATTAAGGATTTTTCTTATAAAGGATTTTATGTAAACAACAAATTTCTCTAATGCTACAATCTAATTTGAAAATAAAGTTAATAATAAATAATGATTTTAATCAAAACCAAAAATCTAATGGAAGGATATGAACCATTAGAGGATTTTTTAGAAACATTCAGGTAATCTAAAGAAGTTGTTATGATTGCATATGCCATCAAAGAGACCTGAACATGGAGGACCTTCACAACCTATGGAGAAGAGAGACTTAGAGGAAGAGGTAGAGAATGAAGTGGAGAACAAAATCCTCCTACAAAGCAAAAGAGACATTCCTACAACATCCATTAATCCACATCTGCAATAGGACAATTTGAACACATTAAAGCTAATGCACTACCTACTCTCAATCAAGGACAATGTCTCACACTCTCTAATGAGTGTTTACAAGCAATCCAAAAGAAGTCCATCATGTCCACTATCGTAGTGGAGATGAATCTTAGACCCTTTATGGAGTTTGCACCTTCTAAAGTTTGTGAGTAGCTACAAGCCTCTCCTTTATGGCCTACTGATGGGATGTGATATCGCATGGGCCGCGATATCGCGTCGTCCCCCGCGATATCGCGGTGCACCGCCAAGTTTATAAATAAAAGGCGACTCTCCCTTATTTCTCAATCTAGGCCTAGACTGTAGCAAAAATTTGGCAGTTTGATTGCTCCAGAGATAGAATATTTTCCATGTGCCCGCAGTAGGAGCTCCAAAGTGAACAGATCTTTATTCAAGTAGATATTGTACCTGAACACATATTTGTGTATGGAAATAAAGATGAACTTCTTGGATAAACCTTGTAGTGCATGGAATAGGCTAAATAGGACTTTTATTTATTGTTATTTACTATTTATCATTTAAATGCTTTATTAGATGGTTAAATCTCTCTCAACCCTTCTCTCCTAGTTAAGTGCCTCAGTACGACCGCTTCAAGCACGTGCATTACACTTGGTGATCCCAGTAACAATTAGCGTTTGGTAACCAAGGTTGCATTGGTATAGGGTGTGAATGGTAAGTGGGAAGGGATGTTGATGCTAGGTTAATTCAGGCTTAGTTAGTTAGTTAAAGTTAGTAATTAGTCTCTTCAACCCTTCACCTCACTAGCATAGGAGATAGAACAAAAAAGACATAAAAATCATATACCTCAGACTTACTTAACCATACATCGTGACAACTACAAGTAAGTCTAGGAAGACAATGAATAATTAACCTTAAGTGTTTCATGAGGCGTGTAGGCACTTAGTCTGCAGAGTTTGACCGGATCACATGTGTTACGCTCATATTCATATGGTTGAGTGTAGGGGTACCTCACCACTCATCACCTATCATTTAAAGTAATGATGAACGGTACTTGGGAGAAGTTTATCAATTTTGGAAGAATAAACAAGATGATGCCACTGTGAAAGTTGAGGAAGTCACAGTGTCATATTTAGTAGAAACAATTGTAAAGGCACTAAATAGACCAAATGTTGAAGCCAACATAGCTCAAATATCTATAAATTCCAACACAAATGTAAGAAATTTATGGCTACAAAGGGCTTATGAAAGCATTGAGAAGGAACATAGTAGATTGTCCATTATTGAAAAGATCTATCTCAGGATTGGAACATATCATATATTTCTAATAAAAAAATTAATAAAATTTCCACCTATGCTACCAAAGGAAGTGTTTTCTTGATGGGGAAATTCCAAGCCAACATCACCCATCTACTATTTCTAGAGATACAAAGAAGATTTAAGGGGAAGAAAATATGGAAACCTACTCTACCATTTTCTTGTCTTATCAAGAGATTGTGTTAATAAGCTAGAATCTTAGGCTACATCAATGATGTTCTTTGCAAAGTCCAAAATGCTTCATATAGTTAAATTTCTATGCTAGTGCTACCAAAGAATTATCAAGTTGAAAAACAAGCAGGAATTGAGGCTGCAGTAGGATCTACACCAATAGTAAACATTCCAACTACAAGAACAGAATAAGTAGGATCCAATGGTTTGACTCTAGTTACAAACAAACCAAGGCAATGTGCTCCACTGGTACAATAAGACTACAAATCCTCAATGAGCCACTTACAACATATCATGGAAATAATAAGCTGGGAAAGCAGGGAAGTATCAAGCATGTACAGAGTCAAAGACAATCCTAATAGGCCTATTGTATCAACAAGAATTGCAAGCAGTCAAGTCTCTTCATAGATAAGAGTAGATAATTATTAGGCACAACAAATTTCAAGGAATACTTCATCCTTTTAAGTAATGTTAGAAATAGGAGAAGGAGCCATAGTGATGGTAATGCAACATCAAGATGCAACAAGAGTAGAGGTTATAATAGACCACATTAAAGAATCTTTTAATGTTTCCACTATGAAATCGATCGATATTACTGGGATCAAAGATGTAGAAACCATAGCTGAAATGTAAATGACACTTGTAAAGCATGAAGATGTGTTTGAGAGACTATTGTAGATAGGAGAAGTAATGCAAAACTTTTTTCATATCCCTAGTAATATAACTACAGTCTAATCTACATTGATTTCAATAAGAGTTAAATTCATCTTGGTAAAAACTCTAATGCAACAAGGAGAAAGTGAAGTGGAGAGGTTGCACGAGGAATTGGCTACACTAAGAGCTAAATGACAAGACCCTACATGACATGTTACACTTGATTAGCTTGAATAATTTAGAAATGAACAAATTGATCAACTAATGGCCAAATACACACAAATGGAGATGGAGAAGGAAAAGGTAGTGTGAAATGCTTTTATAGAGGTGCTCAAAAGTACACACATGCAAGAGTTGTAGCTACACTAGAAGAAGAAAATAAAAAATATTGTAATTGAAAACATGAGATTGATAGACATTAAGAAGTAGGAGAATGTGGTAGAAGAAAGAATTCATCAACTAAGAGAGAGTTCACTATAATCAATCTTGTTTTAAGAAAATTGACCTAAGAAAATAAAACCTTATCAATGAAATAAGTCTACATTGTGCAACATAAATATACAATTGAGATTAGCGCATGGAAAAATGACACCAAGAAACATGAAAGGCTAAAACAACACTTCAGAGATTAAGCGGGTATGTACAAAAAAATTAATGGGAAGGAGATCAAGATAGCTAAAGCCAAAATCAACTCCATCACAACATAGACACCTAATTAGCAATCCATCTTGGACAACCTTGTCCATGTCCATCAAGCCAAACTAAAGAATAAAGACCAGTAGATTAAGGACTTAACAAAATACATGTGGTTAGCAAATCTCATGTATGCTAAATTGGTCATGTTAATAATAGGTGAACAAGAACAGAACTAAAGTAGTAAGTAGCTATTGTATATTTAATGTATGAAAAGAAGTTTGCTAATGGAAAAGATGCCCAATAGAAGCTTCACATAGCAAACTCCAAATTACAAATAGTCAAGGCTAGCTACCAAGATTAGAAAGATGTAGTAGCAAACTTGGCTAGAAGGATCATAGACTCTGAAGAATTGAAGAAAGTGGCTAGAGATTTTAAAGAGGAAAGGATGCAGTTTGCAACACAGTATGTCAAGGAAAATAAAATATTCCCACAACTACCATGCTCTTGGGAAGTACCAACTCTAGCCAACATCATTGAATTTCCATAGATGGTACATGACACAAGGTTAGAAGAAGAGAAACTCATATGACTATTGAGCAGATATCAATTTCAAAAGCCTAATGAGAAGGGCAGAATAAGGATGACTATTTTTAAGCATAAAGTGTGATTTTTTAGTAATCTAGTAATGAATTTGCTTGATTTTCTCATTAGTAAAGTTACTTGGTAATCCTAGTAATTATAGCATTAGCCCAAGACATGTATGGAAAACTAGGAATGGATACCTATTATCATAGGATAGAATAGTTTTATATTTCCATTATATTTAGACATAGAATTTACATCCAATTTCACTATGTTTACACTTAGCGTTATTAAGAGCCATTTAACATCAATTTTTCATATACCTCACTAAAGGTTAAACCATATGATTTGCACCTCGCTAACTCTAAGTGAGAAGACAACCATCACGAACTTAATATCAACTCACTAGTATACATACATTGTTCATCTATGGTTTACAATCTATTCTCATGTGAACACTTGTAGCTTGTATGTTTAAGAGTTGGAATACCCAAATGCTCATCAACTAGGATTACGAAGTGAATACATGTTTATGTTTGAAACTAGATGCATTCATTTTGCCAAAGATTAATATGCACAAAAATGTAAATATTAAGCTAAGTTACATTAGAAATAAATTGCATTAAAAGTAAATTTTATTATAAGTCAAAGTACTATAATGAATAGGAATCAATCTCAATCTTACTACTAGTTAAAAATGATGTCTAGGTACAATGCTACTCAAATAAGATGTTGAATAATTAGTTCAAATCATACTATGGGCACTTATGAACTGATTACTAAAACTATGAGAACAAACTACAAGAGCTCTACAGCACATGTGACCAAAAATAAGTGCCAAAACATGGTGGGTGAACTATATTTACAAGCATTTGTTTCTGAATTCATCAACGTAGAGGCTTAGTTTATAAGGCTTAGTTAACAAGATCTTATGAAAATTTGCACTTTTATTATTCATCATACTTTTATAACTGACTAACAAATCATCCTCAAGTTGTATATAATTGATACAAAGTTTTTTTACAAGATTGTGGAAGTAATACCTGACTAAATGACTAACTAATTAACAACTATTTGACTGTTATTAGGTACTGCATTACAAGATCTAGTCAAGTGTGGTGACTCATCCAATGGCATCTTGTAACTCAAGTGTAAGCCCTAGATTCAAGTTGTGTCTCATGCACCTAGTGATTATTGTTTTCATGAGCATGGTTGAGGTTTTTATGTCCTAGGTATGCATCTTTGTTTTCCAGGTCCCACTCATAAGTTTGGAGCAAGTTTCCAGATCCTCTAAAAGTTCCTAGCTTCATTCAAAGATCCTTAGAAGGCTCTAACTTGTTCCTAGGCATCCCAACTTTCATTCAAAAAATTGAGTGCAAAGTATGATGGCAAGGATGTGCTAGCTTTCCTATGCTAACTCACCCTCGTTGATGTCCTATTTTAGGTACTTTACCCTTTCTACCACCTTGAGTGTATTTTGGGTTGTCCAGGCTACACTAACAGACCTCTATTAATACTTGGATGCTAGAGAACCCCTGTTGTTGCATTGTGAAAACTATAAATACCCTGGATGAGCTCCATATGAAACAAAATTAGTTCCAAAGCGTTTCATTTGAGATTCTAATAGCTTGTTTTAAGTGAAGAGCTCTTCCTCCCTTGGGTAAGTAACTCCTTGTTTTGTATTTGATTTGAGTCATCTCTTTGATAAGTGTAACTAGACTCTGTTAGAGTGCTACCACACATATATTGCCTAGAACCATTTGATCGATGCAGAGTCAAATGTTTGCATAGTGAATAAAGCTTATGGTTTTTCCTTAGTTTTACACTATTGATTCCTTAAACATTAAAATATCAAAAACATTAAAAAACATTAAAATCATAAAAACATTTATTTCATCACTTTCATAAGTTATGATGATTCAACTTTGGCAAGGAGGTCACAACTGTACAACATGGTGTTGGGCCATTGTGGTTATGACTAAGAGCCATTTTATTATGTTTCATGTGTGTGTGTGTGGTGTTACACCTATCCCTTAAAGGATTGTAACACAAGCATTGCCCTTCTCCCTAGGTGGGATTGCAATGCATGTATGTATTTATTATTGTTATTGCTTGTTTCTAATAAAGATAAAAATCCATAAAATTTATAAACCAAAAAATTATAAATATTTTTCCCAACCTTACATTGTGCCAATAGAGGTTTCCACTTGTATTATATGTATTATAATATCTTTGTATTTATTGAACGCAACAATATACATAAGTATTCTTGGTAATCGACTCAATCTTCTCTTTGAAGCTTACAACTGGATCACACTACAATTTGTATGTTATATTCCATTGGTCCAAAACCAATGGGATCCCTATCATAGTGGATCTATTCCAAAATGACAAAAATACTAGACATACATCAACATTTATAAAAATTGTAAAAGTCTTCAAAAATTCGCTAATGATGAATCTTCATGTCATCACTAGCAATGGTAGTTCTTCTAACCTTGGTTGTTTGGTTGATGCTTCCCTTTTATGCATGAATTTTAAAGAAACGACTAATATTTCTTCTCATTATTCCTGGGGTTCTAGGTGGCAAACATTGGATTGTTAAGCTTTAATTCTTATATCTACTACTCATCTATGGGCATATCCTATTCTCTCCTTCTCTTGGTCTCTTTTTCTTACCTTATGAAAGACCTTCAATCTTAGAAGCTCATCTAGGCATCTTCTACAATCACCAAAGAATCCATGTTAGTTTTTAGAAATGTTTCCTTAATGTTTAAACCCTTTTTAAAGCCTTTCTTATCTCAAATTTCAAAAAAAAAATTCAAAAAATTTAGCATTTAAGCTTAAGGTGATGACAAAATATCATTCATAAGGCTCTAGGATAACTATAATCATCAAGTTTTATGTCATTTTAATTGATTATTTTGACTATTAGTTACCTTAATGTTTGAATATGGAATATTAGAAAATTTTTCAAAAACCACATTGTACTATTCGAAATCGTCAGTGCGAGGCTGGAATGAAATAGATGCCGAGAGATCTATGGAAGATACAGTAAGATCCCACCTTCGCACGAGGGCAAGCTAGAAATAAACGAAGGTAGAGTGCCTTGAATGGTCTGCGCGCAGATCAAACAAGGACTTCCCCTAGCGTACGTTGTTGCAATACGCTGGGTTATGCGTAAATGGATGCAAACTAAAACGTAAACGAATGTACGAAAGGTAAGATGAAAATAAAATGTAAATAAAGGTAACGAAAATTATAACAAATGTAAATGGCGTAAACAGAGAACAATGGATGGAAAAATTGCAACTATATGTATTGATTGACGATTACAAAAAAGTGCACTGGTCAAAACGCAGTTGCAGATTGATTGCAAGGTGGACATTTAGCTCCGATGTGAAGGGTGTACAGATGCTGGGAGATTGTAGGTTTCTGGTTGCACGTGTGCAAGGTGACCAAAATTGCCCCGAGTGCTCAGCGTGACCAAGTCTAGGTAATGCCCAAGAATATGAGATAATGATGGTGAGATTCGCCAACTCTCTAGATCTTGATACCCCAAAATTGCCAACTCCTATTAAGTGGAAAAATAGGGTATTTATAGGACTTTCAGGTGTGGAACCTAGATCTGGAGGAAGATCTATGGCTGCGGGGTGAGAGAAATGTAAATTGGGTGACAAGTATTTGCTTTTTGACCGGATGCACAGAATTTTACAATGCACAAGGTGCAGCGTGATCAAGATCTCTTACGCTGGCGTGTGTTCTCCACAGCATAATAGCTTGATACAGTAAAAAATGCAAGATGTACAAAGAATGTTAAAGTATAAGAGTGGATATAGATGTTTAGCCTCTGAATCTGCAAATCTATGCTATTTTTTCTCTGCCAAGGTCTCCAGCGTGCATGGATCTGGCTTTGGCGTGTCTACATTGTGTCTTGGCATCAGCGTCTGGTGTCCAGTGTCCCAACGTGACCATCAGTGTGTCCAATGTTTATGATGCATTTTGAGCCCATTTTTGACCTGTGAGACCCATTTTCGGAGTGGATCTGCATGTCTAAGGTCAAGAGGGTTCTACACGTCTATTTTGAGCTAATTTGGAGGATGTTTTGGCATAGTTTTGGTTGGTCACGCTGCCCAACGTGAGCAAGATGAAGGGTAAGGGGAAGCAAGAACGAGGAAAGGGGAAGAAGTAGGCAAGCTTGGCATTTGTGGAGGAGAGCGAGGAACTACTCCAATGCCTTCCACAACCTAGGGTTTATTTGTGGGTTGGAACCCTACGCAAGTTTATTCCTTCCCTCCTTTTCTATTTTTTTTATAGTGTAACATCAATGAGTGGCAATGTGAGTTATAAGAGCCACGAATTTTTGGTGTTTGTGGGCGATTTCTGGTTGTGTTGAGAGTGATTGCATTTCCTCCCTACGTTCGATGGTTTTTGTGTTCCATTTTAGTTCAAAATTACAGTGTGAGTTTCCCTAAGATTGTAGTGTGAGTTGCCCTCAGCGTGAATGGCCCTAAAACAATCACATTTTAGTGCATTTTTGTTGTAGTTTTGATACATTTTTGGTGCATTTTTGGTTATGTTTCGAGGGTCTGTTATTTCAATTCTGGATTTGGGGCTACTATTTTTATTCTTGTTGCTAGTTTTGAGCTAGCGTGGGCAACATAGGGCATGCCCACAGGTAGTGTGAGTTGCAAGGATTGCGATGCTTTGGGTATTTTTGGTTGAGTTTTGGTTGGGAGAACCAAGGTTTTGAATTGTTGTTTATTGTGAAATAAATTGTAGGGCTGCATCTCTAGCGTTAGTTTGCAGGGCTGTTTGAAATATAGCATGTTCCAAGGCCTTTTAGACCATGGTGTGAGTTACTGGCCTCCAAACCAGGACGTGAGTGATTGGTTCCTACCACAACGTACGCTCATGCATTACTAATTTGTAGTGTGATTACTCCTTAATGTTTTCCATCTTTGTCATCGTGAGTTACTGTATTTAATTATCAATGTAAGTGAATTGATTGTGGTGTTAGGAATTGGACAAGGGCAACATGAGTAACTATCCTTGTTACAGCGTGAATACCCATGAGTCTTGCTTAGCGTGAGTAATGCCTTTTGCTTGGTAGCATGCGGGGTTTGCTTCGGCATAGTGAACTGCTATTGGTAGCATTAATGACTGCCTTGCAACATGAGTCAATGTTGGTAGGGTGATCAACTACCCTAGTATTGCATCGTGAGCCAACCCTGAAGTTCGTGCTACAAGCAAATTACAGCGTGAGGTAACCACCTTGCAGCATTAGCTACTGCTTTGGCAACATAAGGCATTCTGTTGGCTACGTGAGACAAGGTTTTGACCTCGCAGTTGCTTTGGTAGCGTGAGTTCACTGTTCACCACGACGTGAGCAACCTTACACAATGTGAGTGACCTCACGTGCAGCATGAGTTCTTCTCACATACAGCGTGAGTGACTGCCAAGTACAACGTAAATTTTTATCTTTAGTTGCAGTTGCAGCGTTACCAGTTTCTATTGCAGTGTGAGTAACCCTCATTGTCGCATGAGTTGGCTATCCTGGCAGCATGAGTTACCTTTATCATGAGCTACTGCCATCTCCAGTTGTAACACAATTGATTTACAATGTGTAGTGTGTGTTTCTCCTATGTGCAGTGTGAGCTGCAATATTTAAAATAACGTGAACTATGTGATACATTTCACTTACGGGTGTGATGATTTTTGGTAACTTAAGCCATTAATGTGATTTTTGCAAACATTATCCTTTTAATGTTGGTGTTACCTAGTGGATTCCAATGTTCCCCATTCAGCGTTAGATGCACCAAACAAATACTGGAGTTCTTGTCCCAAGGGGTAATCTTGCATGTGCGTTGAATGTTATTTACTCGTTAGGTTTATTTACTTATTTGTTTATTTTGTTTGTTTAGTTTATATGTTTTATACATTTTAAGTTACTTACTTAAGGTTCTGCTCTGTGCAGGGGACTTAAGCCTTTTCTTTTGGTGGTGGAACTCATGGGTGTGTTGTCATGGTTTGGCCCCTTGGAGCTCAACGCACCTCATCATGACATGGAGATTGAATCACAAGGGTTATGGTTTCACCTGGGCTCTAGTGAATTTTTATCATTTATCCTGCAGGGTTTTAGCGTGGTCATCTGGTCTCATTTAAGTGAACAATTGGCTCGTAGTATTGTTGAGACCATACTGCCTGGCTCATCTCATGACATATTGGCCTTCATCATTGATGTGGACGAGGGATTATTAAAAGTTGATGGAGGTCCTACCGAATGTCCTCGATCTACCTATCCTCTAACTCGTGTTTGGGAGTTACCATCTTGTAGCCACTACAACAGCAGTAACACCCTTTTCCAAGCTTTCCATGTACATACATTATTCCAAAATCCACCTGGAATAGTGTATAGGGTGGAGAGGTAAGCTCTTTTTTATTTATCTTTATTTTGTTTGCTTTGGTGTTATACTATTGTTTATGTTTAATTATCCTTCCTTGGCAGGCCCCATTTTGATGGGCGTGGGATGCGCAGGAATGATGATGAACTCGACTTAACGCATACATCCTTGGAGACTTTCATGGTGGGCCCCACTCTTCATGATACTGTGTTGGCTCAAACCAAGGGTTCTATTATCCATTATCATAAACAGTTTTCCAGGGCCTTTGAACATTGTGAAGCTCGTGGATGGCTACATGAAGATTGGTCTCACAATGGACCCACTTTCCCTCAAGCGGTTGATCCAGTGCCAAGTGTGCCTGATCCATTTGCTAATGGTAAGTGATTGTGGTCTAAGCTTTATTTTTATCTTTGCTACCCCATTGTTTATCATGATGTTGATTTTTTTTTTAACATGTTTTTACAGTGGATATTACCCCTGGTGGGGTTATCATCGTGTCTGGGCATACTGAGTATACCATGTTCATGAAGTATGGGGAGACGGAAGATTCGCAACAGTGGTTGCATACAAAGGCACCTCAACATGTCATCACTTGCCTTATTGATGCTGGTCTAATGGATCTATTCAATACCTTGACTCATAACGTTCCCGTGACTGAAATGGTTTCCATCGTTGATTCTTTCAACGATGAGGTTACTTATTTTAGCACGCAAGTCTGGGGGGTTAAGGTTTTATTTCATCTGATTGCCGAATTCTTGTCAGATCTCTTTGGTGTACTGACAGATGATGTCAAAGTGGTAGTGGACAAGGCCAATAGAGAAGGCCGTGTGATTAAGGACCTTGAGGAATGGCTAGGTGTGTCACGAGGTTCCAAGGGCTTCCCTATGCAAGTGGACTCTAAAGTGATGGAAGTGAATTTGTTGTACCCATTGTTTAGAGCACGTGCATTTCCCAAGTCTCTATCTCAAGTGAGAACTCTTGGGGTAGAGCCCACACGTATCATGCGCTTGGTCCTAGAGACTGGTATGCATTATAACTGGGCATTGTTCCTAGTTTCAGGCTTTTGTGGGGAGATTATTAGATTACATTCTAACGTGAATGCGCAGTCCCACTTCACTTTTGCATTCTTTACAAGCTACCTTCGTAGATTCACTGAGTTCCTAGTGGTCCACGGAGGTACTCAGTATGTGTTGAGGGACCGTGCCCAAATATCTTGCCCTTAGATCCATCACCTGTTCGTCCTTACCAGATCCCAAGATGCCCCTGAAGGTATTAAGAATCAATCTCTGTTACAACAAGGGGTGTTGCTAGTCATTCCCACCATACACAGGATAGCATAGGATTGGAACCACCTAGGTTGCACACCACTGCCAGGAGAGCTAATCGTTTGATCAAGGAGACGATTGGGGAGGCTAAGTCTAAGGTGCGGAGACCTGAGCATCCTAGGGAACCCGGTCTGGAGACTAGACCACCAAGAGAAAAATGCATTAGATTCATATTACCAGAACGAGGTAAGTATATTTTATTTATTGTTAGTGTTTTTTTCTTTCTTTTTTAATTTTATTCATTCCTTTAAACTGGTATGGTTACTATGTCATGTTAAGTTTGAATTTATGAATGTCATCAGAGGAAACCCCTGAAAGAGAAAGGGAGGAATCAGCTCCAATGGTTGAACCAGAAGCGATTCCCACCAAGCTGGATGGGAAAGAAGAAGAAGAAGCTCATGAAGAAGTGATTGGGGAGATTCTCATCTCCCTATAAAGAGGTGAGGAAGAAGCCATGGAAACGAATCTCGCAGATGGTTCAGATGTCTCCAGATGTTCTAGTGAAGAGAGAGAGATATTCGATCGCTACTTTGAAGGGTCATTACATCTTGGTGATCCACCTGAGTTGACCGACCAAGGGATTTTTGGTATGTTTTATTTCTTGCTCTATGTTTTCCTCTACATTTTTTTATGGTTTTGACTAGTTATGACAATTTTTGTTGATACAAGACTTAGGTGTTGAAACATCAGAGGCTCATAATCATCAGATAGAAGTACCAAGATTACAGACAACAGTTAAAACGACAACTCAAGCTGGTCTAGAATCCACAAATGAACCCAAACCATGGCTTGAAATGCCAAACAAAGTGGACTTTTTTACAGGCATTGTCAATGATGTGGTAGCTCGTTTACAAGAAGCTAACCCTGAATTAAGTACATGCATGTGATGTGTAACATTGAATGACCTGAGTTAATTCATTGTGTTTATTTGATTTTTCATTGGCTAAGTTGTGTGCTTCTTGTATTGGTAGGTGCTAAGCTTCAATGGGACCCTTCCAAGGCAACCCATATTGATGCTCTGCATCAACTTCCTGAAGACATTGGGCTAGTTTCTAGAAAGATTTATGATGCAGTCGCAGGTTATGTGGTTCAAAATGACAAATCTCTCTGGACTTGTAGGTGTTCCATTGAACATTTGTGGTAAGAAGTTCAATCGGCAAAAAAAAATGTTGCCAAGCTAGTAGAAGAGAGAAATGACTACAAAGCCCGTTATGATTTTGCATCTACTAGGTTGGCAGGTGATAGCACTTGTCGTACTTCCGAGATCACCTATGCTCATTATTGAAATGTCCTAAACAGCAAGGTACATGTGACTCAGGAGCTAGTTGAACAAAGGGTCCAAATTGATTTGTTGAATCAAAAATGTCAGGATTGGAAATCCTTCATCGCCAAAGTACGTAAATGGGGCTAGGACCAAAAAGATCACAAGTACTAGTACAAGAAGTGGCTAAATGAAGAGTCCGTTGAACGTCGTTGGTTGGAGATGTTTGTTGAGGGATTGGGCTTACGTACTTCCTATGATAGGATTGTTGAATGTACGGTAGTGGAGGGGTCTCCTGAGCAATCCATCACTATTGCCTCTGGGGAAGTTTCAGTAGACCAATTTCCTCTTCAATGTCCTTCCTGGACATCAATGGACAAGGGTAAAGCTATAGCCGACGTTGATTTCGGTCTTGAAGAAGATTGGTCGTGCATGCCAGAAGAAGAGATTCTTTGTCGTATATAATTTGGTCTTAGACCTTCTTCTCTTGTAAGCATTTCAGTCTTATAACTTTTCACTATTTTTGGTTAGTTGTTTAATTCATTTTTGTGTCTACTAATTAGTTTTTTTTTGTACTTTTGTTGTTGTAGGGTCAAAATCGTGATGAGGGTGGCCCCAGTGGAGCGGGACCTGATGATGCAGAGGAGTTTGGGGATCAGCACCCTCCTAGCACTAATGCCTAGTTTAGCTTGTTGTTCTTGTTAATCTTGTCATTTTTTGTTGTAATTTGTTGTTTATGACAATGAATGGGGGACATGTAACCTGATCATGATATAATACAATACATTTACACATTTTTTTTAGCTCTTTTCTTTTAAAAGTGTAGATGTAAGAAGAATGATAGTGATGTAGAAAAAATGTAAAGGGAAATTATAATGTGTAAAACA
>MNCI01022814.1:14633-37062 GCA_015680685.1 Gnetum montanum | reverse complement strand
TCGTGTAGGCACTTAGTTTGTGGAGTTCGACCGGATCACACGTGTAACGCTCATATTCGTATGGTTGAGTGTAGGGGTACCTCGCCACTCATCATTGGCACCGTTGTCGGGGACTAAGTTGTTTGTGTGCTAAGTAGAACATAGGAAATTATCCACATCATTGGGTGCTTAAACAAACCCTTAGGGTTAATTGAAAAAATTATATAACGATTAATCAGCACACTAAATAAGACACAATGTCTTCTACTTCGAACAAGAGCACTTTACCACCTAGGGATCACACTAGAGACAGCCGGTGGCACCAAACACATAATCAAAAATTGTCAGTTCCTCAATAGTATTGAGTGGTATATATTCATCTCAATGAGTATATACCCGATTTCACTTTTATCCTCCATCAAGATGAATAGCTGCGTTGGTGAGATTTGCAAGGTAACATAGTGTTACCTCTAGATTGGGCAGTCCCTAGCATGCTTCTTCGTGCTCTTGCACAAATAGGCATTACAGAATTATATGCTGAATACATTGTAGAAGATTATGACATAAGGGATTACCATCCCACAGTAGCACAATGTCTCAAGGACTTGTGGTAGGAGAGCCACCATAAATTGTTGAAGGGCAAAGGGGTCCCGCACGTCCTAAGCAAAATTGGAGATGGTGAACCAATTATAATAGGTTCTTCATCAAATTATGCTCCCCCTCCTAACAATAGTGAGGAGGTGGGATATTAGAACCTACGCTCCACGATACACAATCCTGGTTTTGATCCCCTTGAACACCAAGTGTTCACTGAGGGAATAAAAACACATGACAAGGACAGGCATTCAGATTGTCATCACGATCGGGGCCGTAGTCACCAAAGAGAAGGTAAGAAACATCATCATGGTGATGATTTTCTTTCTTCTTCCCCTTCATCACATCATTCACCCTCTCCTTCCACATCAGTACGTAGTCACAGGGAGCAAAATGAGAGACCTCGACGAGAGAGTTGAGAGCAAGGATGAGAGCATTTGAGAGAATCAAGGCATGATAGAAGGGAAAGTAGGGAACCACATAGGCATCATAGATGTCATGAGAGAGATGATCATGATGAACCCTTACTTGCAACCTGAAGTATGTTATATATTACAGAGGTAGTGAGAATACCTACAAGGCATCAAAAAGACAGTCGGATCAAGAGACTGGACATGAATAATATCCCACGATTTGAGGGGGGATATAACATTGATCTGCAAAATCATTTATAGGCATTCCATGATGCCCATGCCTTGCAAAAGATTGAGAATGAGTGGTAAAAATTAAAGTTGTTCCCTAGGACACTCATAAAAGAAGTAGAGAGTTGGTACTGGTCCTTAGAACCGGAAACCATTAGGAGGTGGAGTATGATGTTAGAACTCTTCAACGATAAATACTAAACGTACTCCAGAGTGTCCAACTTGCATATGCAGATCCAAGAATGGAAGAAAGGTAATCACAAACCCTTGGATGTTACCATGGGCCAATATTATGCATTGCTACATTGTTGCTTGGACCATGGTTATGCACAACAGGATCAACTACGCCACCTCGTAGATGGGCTAAGACATGAAACTAGGAGAACCCTTGGGACATATGCCCAAGGGAGATTATCTAAACTTAGATCCCATGAAATTCATAGATTTTTGGAGCAAGTAGCTAAAGAAGAAGGGGAGCTACAAAAAAGAGAAAGCATGGAAGAGTATAATCGTGATCCTTCCCTCCGAAAGAGGGAACTAAGATTTTGTGAGGAAGAGGATTAGTCACCAGTTGAAGAGTTGGTGAATAGAAAAACCTTGTCGCTTTAAAAGTTAACAAACGAGGTGTCAGCTAAGGTAGATCAAATGTGGGACTCCTTAGATAGTAGATTCAAAACTGTTCTCAAAATTGTAGAAGAGTCTAACGAGCGAAGTAGTAACCATGATAAGAAAAAGTGGAGAGATTCAGGCCATGCATGTGACAACGGTAAGGAAAAAATGACTATTTCCGATGAAGTTGTGGATTCTGACATGGACAATGATGGTGGATGTGAGATCTACCATTATGACCATCCTAAGGGATGTTGCCCAATAATCTCACATCTGCAAGAGTCTGGGGTGTATGCTCTCAACCCAAGACTTAATAGATGGAAGGCACCCTAAAGGTTACCTTATCCCCAAGGTAACCCGAGGAAGTTCTACCAACCGTTAACATATTACCCAAGTGGAAGCCCACCACAACCTATCAGGAAACACCAGTAGTGGAAACACCCATAGTCATGGGTGATGCCATCGCCTAGACAATAATACCCTTACCGGCAACCAAACCCATACGGCTATTATGTGCAGCAGTCGGTTTCTCCATGTGACTATATGGGTTACGCAACTCCACAATGTCACTACCAAGTTCAAGAGTATTTTAGAACTCCTTCTCCTCTAGGAGACACATGATATACATACCATCCTCCAAATCCATCTGCCTCTCTTCCGCCAATATTTCCACTACCTCCTGCTCCAACAATGCAAGGGTAACTTCCCGTTCAACCGTAGCAACATAATGCTACAAGAGCTGTAAACCTTCAACCTGCTACTAGTTCTAACAACCACAAGAAGAGAAGACCTTTCTTCAGAACCAAAAGCCCAAACAAGCTCTCACAACCACAAGCAGTTGAGTCTATGTACACTCCTCCAACAAATAAGGCTTCGAAGCTCCCTTCATACCAATAACAGATCTTAACACACACGGTTATGTTAACACATATCATTACCAACTGGATCAAGGTAGGCCACCTTCCCAAGAAACTCTCTGACCCTAGAAGTCCCTTAATCTATCTCCAAGTCACTCGGAATGAACCTCATAAGGCTCTTCTTGACTCAGGTTCCAAAGTCAACTTAACATCACGAGAAATGTATCAAGCCTGGAACCTGCCTCCACTCAAGAAGAGCAATATTCAATTAGAGCTAGCTGACCAGTCCATCACCATTCTCTTGGTATTGGTGGAGGACATCATTAGCGCTTTGTGTAATTGGTCATACCTAGCTGATTTCCTGGTGATAGAAGTCAACAGCAACAAAGGAGACTTCCCAATTATAATGGGAAGGGCATGGCTGAGTACAATAAACGCATGCCTAAGAATCTGCGATCTTTCCTTGGAAATATCTAAGATAAACATTTATGGAAAGATTGAGAAGAAAAAATTTCCATGCATCACATATAGTGAGTCAGAGGGTGATGACATGGAGGAATGCTCAGCATCTCCTACATGCAATTGGTGTGCACAAGAAAATCAAATACAAAGGTTTCTGTATGTAGCAACCACTCAACAAGAGAATACCCAGTGGTTGATAGCTGATCAAGAGAGAAACCCACCAACATGCATGGAACGAATTGGGGAAACAACCTGCACTCATAGCGAAAGCATAGATACATTGGAATATGAGCGTCGTCAACTTCCACCCCTTAAGCTGAAAACATCAATCCGAAGAAGTTGGACACTTCTAAAGAATTCAAACAGATGCTCACTATTTCAGATTTCTCCCTTTCCATTCAGTCATGGAGGAGATGGCCAACTATGCTAATCATTTAAGGCCCTTAGTTCTTTTAAGTTTTTGTTTTACACATTTTTGTTTTACAAATATCTTTAACTTTTCTTGTTTTTGTTTTACAACATTGTTCATACTTTTCCATTTCTTGTGTGTGTTATCCATCTTGTAAGTTTGTCACCCAATAAGTGTTCTTAATGATGGTATGAACTATTTTCTATTGATTCCTAATGTTTGGTTTTTACCTTTAAGTTACGATGTTGATATTAAGATATGGTTCTTTTGATATGGTAAGCAATGAGTCCACTTCATCCATACATCCACAAATTTCTATGGTCTCTCTTAGCTTGGAAATGTACAATCCCTTTCTAATAAACACTATAACAAATCGGTGACTGGGCATTTCTCAAACTAAGAAAAGACTCAAGGATTGAAAAGGGTGTGACTTCAAGGGAACTTGATGCATTTGTGTTGGCCATTCTCTTGGGTGCTTGGATGTTTTCTTCTTGAATTTTCCTTCTCATTTTGACATTTCTCCATTATTAGGAAGCTGAGAAAATAAAAATAACAAAGTCTTTGCATGGTGTGGTTCTTACGTATAAACACATAAAAAAAAGTGAGAATTCAAAGCACATCCCTTAGACAAAATAATCCCTTGGGTTACAACCACTGGTTATGGAACTTAAAATAAAAATGTTTTGTCTAACTAAGGCCCTTTCTTTCTTTCTATCTCATATTTTGCTTCATCAGAGTGTTGGTGACTCTTTGGTAAAGACATTCTTGTTACTTCAACAGGATGGGTCAACCGAATGTATTAATGCAAAGTCACTAGATGTGGTTTGTTGATGCCGGACTTGGAATGGGATCTGCTAAGTCACATTAACCATGAAACAAAAAAGGGGTTGTACACCACCTTGTTCTTGAGACTCCATTCCATTCTCTTCTCTTCATCCTTCTCTCCATTGTTCACCTCATTGCCGGTTGTATCATTAGTGTATATTTTGGTTAACGCATTGTTTTCTTTCTGATAAATTCTTGTGGTTAATACTTTAACTCTTGTCCCAAATGAAATTTCTAAAGCCTACGAACTCTTTGAATGTGGGTTTGTTAGGGCATTAGGGGCATGATTCTGCTTTGGGGAGGATTCACTGGCATTCCTATTTGGTACACCAATTAAATTCTTTCCCTTAACATTTTTGCAATCCACTTTATTTTGTTCATTTCCATCTTGACATCCATTTCATCGACGTTATAGTTTTCTTTTTCTCCATCTTTCATTTTCTTTATTCTTTCTCCATTCTATTCTATTGCTACTAGAGGTTTGCTCTTAGTCATGGGGGTCTGGACCCAAATTTCTTCAATTTTCTCCTAACCCCTACACCTTCAGTAGTCACCACTATGATATCTCAAGATCCATATCAGCCATACCACAAATCAGCCAATGGACCTTTCACTGAAGCAAGGTATCAACTACATTGTGATTCATTTACCCCTATTAACATAAAGACTATGTTGTGTGTGAAAATGGTAATCATACAACAACAGATTGGATTTGGATAAAACACTTGAAATGGATTGGTGCTAAAGTAGCTATGCAAGGAACGAGATCGAAAGCGTGCTTATGGATAGACAACAAAAGATGTAATCTTCGCGTTGGTAGCAGCAAACTTCTTCTCTCTTTTCTCTTCTTTCTCAGCTGCCAAATAAGGCCTGATGTCAAATGTATAAGGTGTTCGCTCTTGTTTTCATGAACACTAGTTTTATCTTGTTCTGTAATGATGATCCGTTCACATGCCATCCCATTCACCATTAGTTCCATTTGAGTCAATAATCCCGTACCGTCTGAATATTCAGTCAAACCAAGTGTTGCAAAAGTTGACCTAATGTTGCAAAAGTTGACCAAATGTGCAGCGAAGCTTACAGCATATGCATTTGACTTCAACGCAAATTTCTTCTTCAAACTGGTGGCTACGTTGTGCTACGCTACATAGCATAGCACAGCATAGCAAGTTGCTACGCTATGCCAACATGATACACTACATTGCGTAGCACTGCGTAGTAGGCAGCTATGCTACTTTAGTGTGTCCCATTCCTCATTTGCATTTTTGGCATATTTGATTTCAGCATCTCTAGTTTTGACAACGTGATTACAGCGTGGTAGGCTTGTCAATCAGCTTTGCATGTCCATGCAGCATCGACACATTAGCATCTCGCAGGTCCAAGACACATGGCATCCAAGCTGCATTTCTCACGTGCTCCTAGCCTTATAAATACCCCAATGAGCAATGCTCAAAGGGTTGGAAAAAATTAGAGCATAGTTAGCAAATTGGTTAGCAAGGTTGGGAAAATTTGTTAGCAAAGTTGGCAAATTGGGTTGGCAAAAATTTGGCTTGCATTTGGTAATTTTGGGTAATTTTGAGCATTGTTGGCATTAGTTGGCATTTTAGCAATTCACAGTAGTTGGCATTTTTACCATTGACACTTGGCATTAGCTTTTTCCTTGTTGGCACTTTGTACTATTGGCTCTTAAGCTTGTAATCAAAAACATAGTTGAGGTATTTTGAGTGTTCCAGTCATTCCTGGACTCCCTGTGCCCCGCTAGCACTCTACCACTTGTCATACATTTTCAATCAGAGAAGAGAATCGAACCTAAGACTTTGCGGTGGTGCATTTTCTCATCCCAGCAACTCTGTTATTTCTATATTGTCATTATTGTGTGGCATTATTTTCTTCATTATCATATTTATTAATCATCAGTTAGATTTCACGTGTTTCGCATTTAAAACCACATTTACGAAAGGTTAAGTGACACTAACTAAGTCCCTGTCTGATCGACCAGATAGTTCAGGGCACCCCATTTCCATTTTTATCCAACATGGCCCTCGCATGGATCTAGGGTTAAAATTGTTAGCCCGACAACCTCTCAGTGGTTCTAGCCCTTGATGTTTTCAGTTGCTACAGTTTTCTAGCTTTAGAAGGAGGGCCTTTTGGTGTCTTTTCCATGTTTCACAGTAGCCCTACATGCGTTTTGTACCTTGTCATGCACTAGTGTAAATGTGACACCCTTTTGCGGTTGTTTATGCATCATGTGGTGTATATCGGTCGCTCCGATGGTTCCTCTGGAATCCTGCAGGATAGAAATCCTCCAATAGCCGCTTGACCTCTTTGTTTTCTTGTTTACAAATCCTTTAAGCCTTACGAAAATGATTTCCTCAAGCACTGTAGCTACTACCTCTAATGTTGAGGTCCCCCTCTCAGTTCAAGGCATCACAAGTGTCGAGAAACCACCCAGCCCAATGCTCAGGCCACACCGATCTCTCAGGATCCAAAATCAAGGACATGAGGGTTTGGCTCAGCAATCCGAGCAATATAATTTTCTTTGCGCTAAGGTTCAGGAAAATCTACCCTTAGATGCACAAGAACTCAAAGAAAGATGTAGCTTCGAGTTCACTTACTGTAATGGGATAGAATTTATTCCCACTCCTGGAATTTCTATTCCTTTGACAAAAATGCATCAGTGGCTTATAGATTAGCTAGTAGTGGTCACTAGGCCTAGGGAGCTGCGAGACACGACATCTCACCATGATGAGACATTCCAAGATGGGCAAGAGGAGTTGGACTCCTAATCTAAGGGTGGAGGTCCAACCAACCCTATCACCATCCCTCCCACTCTGTCTTTCTGGACAAACCCACTCTCTACCATCGATCCCTTTATGATCACATCTACCTCATTGCAACCCATAGTTTCATCAGCAATGGGTAGCCATGCCATGCCCTCGGCATATCAACATGCCTATTCCCCTATCTCATTCTTAGCCACTACCCCACCACAAACTATTCTCTAGTCCATTCATGCATCATATCACACACCTATCACGACTACCCTTTCCTATGTTCACACTATGCCTACTTTACAATTGCATGCAGTTTTCGCTTCCATACTTGTGTCTACACCTATCCCACTGTCAATGGCGGGCCCATGCCTATCCACATGGTGGACCCCATTTGCCTCTCCTCCTATTTCGTAGCCATTGAAAATGTCCCACTACATTCACCACCAAACGTACCAAGTCCCGAAAACGGTACAACCAAGTGCGAGACTATGGTCTGTCCCACTAGCTACACAAACAACTTACCTTGTAGCATAACCAGCAGCTACTACTCCAACAGCACCACCTACCAGGTGGTGAACAGCATAAGCAGCACCTTTCATAGGGGCCGCCCTAGTGGCACCACCCATGGGCCAGGTCATTGCCCTTGCCACGCCATAGATAGAAGCTACCCCAGTAGCTCCCCAACCATTTGCATCATCCTTGGGTCTGGATCAAGCATTCTAGCTTATCTAGACCCTTACTGAGAAAATCAAACTCCTCAAGATTGCTAGTTCTGATATGGTACAAGTCATGGACTTCTACTAGGATGATCCCATCAGCTCGGCAGTCCCCACATTGACTTTATCCCCCGAGATGCCACTCCCTCATTTCACGAAATACAATGGGGAGGGTGATCCCAACGCACATCTTGTCACATTTAGATCTAAGTCCCTTCTTTTGCAACAATGGCCACATACAATTATCTACATCTTTGATATGTCTCTGATGAGGAAAGCCCTGGACTGGTACTGTGCACTTTTATGCTCCTCCATCTCAACCCTAGAGGAGCTCCTGATGTAGTTCGTAACGTGTTTCAAGTACAACTTAAGACCAGAAGTTACACTAGTTCAGCTAATGAGGGTGAAGCAAGATCCACTGGAACCAATCTAGAAATTCATACAATGGTGGAGCGCTACCCTTAATGAGATCCGTGAGCCCATCGCAGAGGCCCATTTGCTGGTTGTCTTTAAGGGTGCAGTGAACAACTTCATCAAGTCCAAACTATACTATCTCGCTCCCCGGACTCTTAGTTAAGCTTTCACCTGGACAAAAGTATACAAGACGTAGCCGAGGTAAGCAAAGACCTAGCTTATGTTGCATACAAGAACACGTTTGCAGAAAAGGACAATGGCAAGGCTACAACAGCCATAGTTTCTAGCTGTGGAAAATGAAGCCAAACTGAACAACAACAAGAACAACAAGAAAGTAGCCATGGAAACACGTAACCCCATACCCAAATAGCGCAATGCAGCTCAACCCTCCACTTCTGCATCCGAAGCATCTGCACTGCCTAAGCCAAACATTGAGTGTAAAGATCACTCCAAGTATACTCCACTGCCTATCAAATCTTCAAAACTTCTGAAGCAATTACTAGCAGCAGGGTATATCTGACACAAGTAGATGTCAGAGAAGGGAGTTAAAAAAACATCAACGGTACTGCGAACTTTGTAGGAACCCCTCCTTGACCTTGTCTAATGAGCCATTGGTTCCTAAGAATTTCAAATTGGAGTGGTTCTGTGACTACCATCAACAGTGTGGTTACGATACAAATTACTGCATGGCGTTAAAAGATGACATCCAAAGAATGATTGATCAAGGAAAACTGGTTCTATATGAGAGCAACCCAATGTGCTCCAAAAATCAATCTCTACACGTTTACATGGATACTCTTAACGCCAACAACGCCAGCTACATTATCAACACCATTGATGTTAACAATAACCCTAAACCACCCCAACATATTTTCATGGTTCACGTGCCTTAGTATAGTGCACCAACGTCACCAGCGGCTAAACAAACTCCACAACAATCATTTGTCCTGAGAGTTCCTCCTCAGACATCTGCCCCTGCACAACCTGTTAGCAAAACTGCACAACCACCATGCGCATTAACACCATTAGCACTATTTGTCATCAGGGGGCCGAGTCATTCAATTACCCCTGCCCCGCATAACACAACACAACAATCTTCTCGTCGAAAGAAACAAGAAGAACGTTTGATAGGTGAGGCGTCAATAGAACGTACTACTCCAGGTACTTCTAAACCTACGCACTCACCCTCTGCATATACATCCTCATTTCCAAAAGATAACATTGCTACACATGCATGGTCATTGCCACCTTACCCGAAAGGATCTGATCCCAAACTCAAAACTATCCCTCCTCAAGAAATTCATCTCCTCAAACAAATGGAGGAGGAGAAAGGCAGGAAGCAAGAAGGTGGCCCTAACCTATTGAACACCCTCACCTAGGTCAAGTAGGCTTTGAAACAAAAAAATACAACTTTGAGCCTGTATGACCTAATTATGACTTCTACGGAACATCGTGAGGCTTTGGTTCACATGTTAATGGCAATTCCAGTTAACAAGAAGATGCCAGCAGAAGAAAAAGCAATCCACTTAGTTATGCTTTCTTCTATGCCTGCAAAACCAAAGCCATCCCAACTAACTTTTTGTGATGATTCCATTAGGGAAGATCTTGAAAAGGGTCAAGTGACTAAAATGCCTCTTTTCATCATAATTTGGATCGGCCAACACAAGATCCAAATGGTACACATTGATGATGGAGTTGCTACAAACATCATCCCATTCCCTATAGTGGATAAGCTAGGTTTGGTCGACCAGATCAGACCCACGACAATGTCATGCTTAAAGTTGTTCAATGAGGCACATGTCATAGTGAAAGGCATAGTCCACATTGAATTTGTGGTAGGGGACCAGTTCCCCATGAATGAAATGTTTATCATGATGGAAGAGATGCCTGAGCTTAACCTGATCTTGGGGAGGTCATGGTTAGCGCAACTTAGGGCTGTCTCTTCACCTATACATCAGGAGATCCACCTACCCTATGCAGGCAAAGAGGTGGTAATCCATAATGACAAGGTAGCAAGGCAAGAAATTAATAACGTAGATATGGAATAGGGCTCAGAGGTCATAACCTCTAAGAACAAGGTGCTTGTCTCTATAGATACAAATGGTTTAGCAAAAGAGTCAGCCCAACACACCGGCTCAAAAAACAAAGATGCATGGACTGAGTTGTCCTTCCAAGTGGAGGATAATGATGTAGAGAAATGCCCTGGAAAAATATCTCAGCCCTATACCTCACCAAACCCTTGTTGGGTCAGGAAGTAGTTACGCATACTGTAGCAACCTCATTGCTTCCTGCCCAGTTGGCATCCTTTGTGCATTTACTGCCTTTTTTTTTTGCATCCATCCATCTACGCTAGGTACACCAATTAGCTTTTCTCTAAACCATTAACATATCCTATGTTTACCTACATGACCTGAAATGGCCTAAAACTATATTATCCCATGGCCCAAAATGGCCTAAAACTACGCTACTATCCCATGGCCCGAAATGACCTAAAACTAGCCACGGCCTGAAATGGCCTAAAACTATGTCGTACCATGGCATGAAATGACCTAAAACTAAAACACCAAAAATAGAAACCAATCGCATAGATAACATACAAAACACATAAACTAGAGTAGCATCGAACTCCACTTAGACAATGTTTGTAATAGTTTTGCAATAGTCTCACAAAAATACAAAAATCAAAAGCCTTGCTATCATGTGTCATCATCCCCTACATCATTTTCCTCTACATCATCTTCTCCTGCATCATCATTTTCACCCTCTACAGGCCCTGCTTCTACATCTGGGACCTGCATCATAGAAATGAAGTAGTCAACTAGAGTTGCACACAAAAGCTAGAAAAACATAAACTATTGCATCGTGGAAAGTGACTAACCTGAGATGGCCTCACATCTACCTTGGGGGGTATGCAGTCCAATCTGAGCCCAAGGTGGTGCCAGACCTCCTCCTCTATGATACCTGCCCGTTGTATTTCACTGGGTGCAACGTATTTTGTAGCTTTCTCCTTTTCGATGGTCGTCCATCTTGGTGGTCCCAGAGAAAAGGAGGCAATGGTGATCTCACCTGTGAAAAGATTCACTTCTCGCTCAGGTGACTCAATGACCGTCACTTGCTAGATAAACTTGTTGTAGGCCTCAGAAGCACCAATAGCATCTAGGAATGCTTCATGAGTGAACAACTTCACTGAAGCATCCCGATATTGTTTACGATAGGTGGCACATTCCAGTTTATACATGTGTTTATGATTTTTCTAGGACTGCCTCCACTCATAAACTCTACCACTATAATCCTTCCAGTCTTAGTTCTTTTGAGCCAACAACTCCATCTGCATCCATTGCTCAATTATCTCCTGGGTGGCCTCATTATTGCATCGCATAACCGTCCAATATCTTGCATAATCTATGATGGCCGTGTGCCAATTTCCATAGTTGGTATCATGGGCCAGGAGGAACTCGTTCCTGGAATAGAGGTCTTCCACCTTGGCGGTTAGATTGGCCATCTCTCTCTCTTGCCTCTGGACCCATTTCCATAGGTATTCATTCACGTGCCTACACTCCCATAAGGATCATATCAAGTGCAACACACATTTGCTACCCTTGTCGTATACGCGACGAGGCACCTCTAGCACTTCAGGTGGGAATGTAGGCATGGCGTCCACCTTTACTGCTCATTTCAGGTCCCACTTGAGGTGAGAGGCTATTATCACATGTAAAAGCACATTAGTCACAGTAGTGTAGCAAAGCTTGGCAATTCAGGAAGTCTAGCATAGCAAGCTAAAAGCCTAGCGAAGTTACTTTACTTACCTGCTTCTAGATCAACTTATTTAAGATGGCTAATCATGTCGTCGACAACCTCCTACATGAACGTAAGTTTATCAGGGGTCTCAGCCCATGGTTCCAGCCGGATCAAGGGAGGTCCTACAATGTTAATAGTAGTGTTTGCCATATAACCAAACGCATCAGTTATGACTTAGATAAACTACAATGAAGTCGATGAGAAACACAAATGATAGTGCAAAGGCTCTTACCCTTAGGGGTGATAGCTGGGGGGGGAGAGAGGGGGTGGGGTTGCCCATTGAAATACTATCGAAAATATGGTTAAACTCACCAAATTCTAGCTGTAGATCCCTTCCTTGCTGGATTAAAACTATGGTAGCACCCTCCACGTTCATCTACTCATCTAGTGCTGAATTGAACTCAGCGAAAGGATCATCAGCAGAGGTGCCTTCCTTGTTGACTCGGGCTTCCTCTTTATTCCCTGAAGCCTTTCTTTTTAAGGCACCAACATCCTCCTCATCATTGGGGGAATCCTCCTCATCGACTGAAACCTCCCCCTCATCAGCATGGGCATTTTCTTTGTCAATGGAAGCCCCTTCCTTTGTGGTAGGGATTCCTTCTCTCTTGACCAGGGCCCTTTCCTCTATGGCAGGGGCCCCTGCATCTTTATTAGCTTCCCCTGTTTCAGGAACCGACATCTCTTCATCGCCTTCTTCTTCTTATTCTTCCTCTGGCAACAAGGCAAGTTTGCATTAGGCTTAGCATATTAACTTAAAATCGATGCTACACTATGCTACACTACCTAGCGTAGCACAACGTAGCAAGCATTAACCAAATAAGTGAAGAAACAAGCAAAACGACAAAAGCATTTACCAATGGGAAGCTGCACCCTGTGTAGCTTGAATCGCAATGTCCACCCCTCTTCTTCTTCTGTACGGGGAAGCTCCTCAGCTAGATGAGGCCTCTTTCGCTGCAACTTGGTTGCCACCGTCTCCACAATAAGGTGTTTCCCATGTGATACATTACCGGTAGTAGCAAGGGGCCCCTCTCCCACGCTATCCTAGCCACAAAAGTTACACCCGATCCTTAGTCATCATGGAAAATGACTTCCCAATTACCTCTAGGGGATCTTGAGATCGAGTGGTCTAGAAGACTTGGTAGATCCATGGTTTGGAAATCTGGTTACAATCTTGCATAACCTAGACTCCATTCTCACAGACCACCAAGAATTCTACAAAATGCCACAAACAAGCTATGTAAAAAGCATGATGCACGTTAAAACGTGACTCATGCTTCTTATGAATCTTGATCATTTCAGCTTGAAGGCCTTTGCAGAGATGCCTACAGGCCCCCTCTTCCATGACCTCTCTCATCACCCATGCTTGCTCAATCCCAATGATATTTCCTTGGAAAAGTAGCTGAGGGAAAGCATGGGCATGGAAGATAGGGTAAATGTCTTTGGCTACTCTCGACTTTGCTTTTGCCATAAGGATTCCCTTTCGTCCTTTGGCCATCCCTAGCCACTCCTTAATGTCCTCCTGATGGTTCACCTCTTTTTTGGTCTTTGCCTCCAAGAGGAGACCATCAGCAAGGACACCAAAGAGGTCCATGAACAGTTGGTCATTGATTTCAAGGAACACCAGCACACTGTGCACACATGTGTGGAAATAGTCTACCTTTTCAAAAAATGAGTTGGCTAGGGCCAGCATCTCAGTAATAGGGACACTTAGGTTCATGGCTAGGAATAGATCCATGAGTCCAACATTCTGAAGGTGTTTTGTCAGCGATTCTGAGGCCCGGCTACAAAGCCAGCGTTGAGTCTCATCTAACTCCCCATACTTGAAGTAGATGTTGGCCTCATGATGCTTGGAGGTGATCACGATCACCTCCTTGGACTTCTTCGCTGCTATAGTAGTTTGCATAAGAAAAAAATAAAAAACTTAGATAAAATTAGAAATAGCATAAAAGTAGGAGTAACACTCAAATATGCAAGCAACTCACTATTTAGCTTACCAGGTTTAAACGATGATGGGAATGGTGGAAGGTCCACCAATACATCTTCAAAGGTAATCAACCTAAGGGATTCCCAATCCCTATCCAACCAACCAAACTCCTTGCATCTATTGTAGAGCTGGGAGTATCGAGTTGGGTAGGTTTTGTACCCACCCCTGCACTAGCCTATCACACCTACACACATATTCTCAGTGGAAGAAAACTCCAATAGCACCATCTATGCCAAGGCTAATGCATCTGTGTCACCGTGAAGTCCATCCTTGTTGATAAAAATCCTAGTAACAAAAAACATGCTATTAACATTTGCCTAGCGTAGCAAGTTTTGCGTAGCATAGCGCAATATGTTTACAGAACTCACCCACCGGCATAGTAAACCGTTCTTGGTGGGTTTTGAAAACAAGTTCCCATGTGGTGTGCAATAAAAAAAGTGTTGTACAGATGGTAGCAATTGTATTCAGGCATCTCCCAAATCCAACCCAGATGCCTCAAATTTTTTGAGCATTGACTGGATCCTTCTCCCTGCCTGCTCCTAATTGCTCCATTCGTCAAAAATCTCAGAATACCCCGATTCATCCCAAGCAATAGGGTTTCTGTGACTAAAGTTGCTACCTCCTTTGACAAGTGTAACCAAATGATCACACTAAAGTGTTGGAGGAGAAATTGTAGGAAGTCGCATGCACCTTCCAGGAACCAGACCGCCTGCTGCCCCACACGTGCATGGGATGAAGGAACATTGGCCACGAGTTCCCTTAGGCAGCACAAGATCCCTATGATTTCTAGGACAATCAAGATTGGCCTTAGCACCACCCTGCATAACACAAATGCAAATGTTAATTTCATGTTCAAGTGAGACTCACATATAGCGTAGCAGAATTAGTAGTTAATAGATAGCATAACATGACTCTCTCCATGCATGTAGCATAGCAAAAAACACGAAGGCGATAGCATAGCAGGATTAGCCTAGCGTAGCAATGAAAAACTAAACACAAATCTTTTGATAAGAAATAATTCAATGCACCACAATAGTTTCGACAAATGACAGGATAAACCCTTATTTATAGCTAAAAATGGTGAAAAGAAACCTGCCATTTTCTCTCCCTGATTAATGTGGGACATCCCGTACAGCATAGCACTCCCCCATAGCGTAATGGCACTATTTGTATTATGGCAGGTGGGCCCAACCAAAAACTTCAACCCTCTCTAAACTAGCCCTTGGCCTTAACAAAAATAACTAACTAGATAGTCCATAAAGACCTTAAACTAGCAGCTTCGAACTTTTGCATTTAGACGGTCCGCAAAGACCTTAAACTAGCAAATTCTAACCCCTAGCTTCAATCTCATTAACGGTCTGTAAAGACCTTAAACTAGCAGTTCTAACGCATAGCTTTAATCTCATTAGTGGTCCACAAAGATCTTAAACTAATACTTTTAATTAGAAAATTTAACTTGTTAGCAGTCTGCAAAGACCTTAAACTAGCAGTTTTATGCTTCTGCATTAAGGCGGTCCGCTACAACCTTAAACCTGGCAAGTTACAAATTTTGTATCATGCTTTATGATTATTTCAACTATTCACATCTTATTGTTGCTTTACAAATGCTTATTGCACACTATTGCTACAAACACGTATCCCTTGACTAGGCATTCATCTCATTGTGCTAGGTTGAGCAAGAATGACAATGCACCATGAGCTTTTTTCACCTCTAGCTTTAATAGGTCCACATGGTAAGCTTGCAAGACAACTGAACCCTGAGTCAATAGACTGGGGATCATTTGTAGAAAGCACTGTAGCATCCTTAGAAACATCCCCAGACTATCCTAAAAGTCTATCAAAGCCCTAGGTTTAGAGGCTGGGGATGTAACTAAGGACCCTCTCATTGAGATGCCTATGACCACATCTAGGGGAGAAATAAAAAAATTAAGGCATAGCTCCCTCCTAGATTCGCAAATGCACAAAGATGTTGCCAAAGTACTATAGAATAACATCAAAGTATTTTCATGGTCTTATAACGACATGCCGAGTTTAGATCTGAGGCTCATACAACACAATATTATCTTAGATCCGTGGATGAAAGTAGTTAAGTAGAAGGCTCACAAGCTTAAACTAGAGATCGCACTAGTCGTATGGGATGAAATCACCAAGCTCTATCAGGTTGGTTTCATCCAGGTAGTTGATTACTCAGAATGGGTGTCAAAAATTGTTGTAGTTTCTAAGAAAATGGGAGGAATACGTATTTGTATAGACTTCTAGGATCTGAACAAGGCAACGATCAAAGGTAATTTCTCACTACCAAGTATCGATCAACTCATCGACACTATGACTGGTCATGCTCTGCTATCCTTTATGGACGGTTTCTCTAGCTACAACCAAATTTGCATAAACCTAGAGCATCAGTTAACAACAACCTTCATGATCCCATGGGGAATTGTTTGTTATACTATGATGCCCTTTGGGCTTAAAAATGCCAAGGCAACCTACCAGAGAGCCATGACATACATCTTTAGCGACTACACCTTAGAAACGTTGAATGATTATGTGGATGACATAGCTGTCAAATCTAAAGAGGCCACTGATCATCCCAACGATTTAGATGTAGTTCTCAAGCATTGCTAGATGCACGATTTACACCATAACCAAAAAAGTGTGTCTTCAGGGTGAGAATCGGATGCATTTTAGTGTTTGTAGTATCAAAAGCTAGAATATGAGTAGACCCTGACAAAGTCAAAGCCATCGTTAATCTAGTGCCCATTATAAACCTTAAAGAATTGCACGGGTTACAAGGTAGAGTATAGTTCATCAGAAGGTTTATAGCAAAGTTGACTAACAAGTTAAACCCCATGCAACATCTATTGAAGAAGGGGGTTAACTTCAAATGTAAAACACAATGCCAACAAGCCTTTGATGATCTAAAGAAAGAGCTTTTACACCTCCCAACTGTGTAGCCACCATAGAGAGATAAGCCTTTCTTTGTCTACCTTACCACCTTACATGTGTCTATCGCAGCACTGTTATGTTAGAGACAAGACGATGGCTCTGATGTTCAGTGTATTATCTAAGTCATGCATTGATAGAGCATGAGGCAAGATACAACGAGATGGAGAGAAACTACCTTGCTCTAGTCTTTGCATTAAAAAAATGGAGGGATTATCTATTTTTTAGTAAGGTTAACATCGTTTGCAAGAGCAATGTACTCCGGGCTATCAAAAATAATTTATATAAAAGTAACAAGATAGCCTAGTGGAAAGCCACAACAATGGAATTCGATTTGCATTATGTTAGCCAATTGTTGACAAAGGGTCAAGCTATAGCAACGCAACTCACGACCTCACCCATCGACGATCGAGCAATCATAGATCCTGAATTCCCTGATGAGCATGTTAGCATTATCAACGTTGACGCGTCACACCTTGAAGCTACTTTGCATTTCAACACTGCCTTGACCACGCAAGGACGTAGTGCAGCTGCCGTCATTATGTTCCCCTCGGGGAAAATGCAACCTTTTGCTTATCGTTTTGCATTCCTTTGTAAAAGCAATATGGTAGAGTACGAAGGGTTACTCAAGGGCCTCTTAGTAGCCTAAGCATTAAGCATCCAACACCTGGCAATTCGCTGGGATTCAAAACTCATGAATCAAATCATAAAAGTCTATGCCTAAAAAGCTACACATCTACAACCCTACTAAAACCTAGCAAAAATTTTGTTAAAAGTTTTGTGACAATGGATGTTCAACATGTGCCATGCAATGAAAACACTGTAGCAGATGCCCTGGCCACCTAAGCATTAAACGTGCCACCACACCTATTCACAAGTTTGCCTGCTTCAATTACCGAGTGTATGGAGCCTATCACTCAGGCGGTACACATAGCCTTTGTTAGCACTACAAACACCCAAGAGTGGTATGCCACCATTAAAGCCTACCTGCAACATGGTGAGCCCCCAAGTGGATTGACATTTGCCCAGAGAGATGCAATCCGTAAGCGTGCTCTGTAATATGTGCTCATGGGAGAAAATGCCTTGTGCAAACGCTCCTATGATGGGATATTGCTAGCATCCATAAATGAGGAACAAGCGTAGAAGGTCATTAATGAAGTACACGAAGGACTGTGTGGCAAACACATAGTGCCTAGGCCATGGCTGCAAAACTCAGATGCCTAGGATACTATTGGCCTCACATGGAGCGTGATTGCCTAGCCAAAGTTAAGACTTGTGATACATGCCAAAGATATGCAAATCTTATAGACGTTTCACCAACAGAGTTTCATCCAACGCAAATCATGTGGCCTTTATAGCGATGGGGACTAGACATCATAGGACCTATCATGCTTATGTCTTCTGTAGGGCATAGCTACTCTATTATTTCTATATTATCATTACTGTGTGACATTGTTTTCTTCATTATCGCATTTATTAATCATCAGTTAGATTTCACGTGTTTCGTGGTGTTTCGGTCACAGGGAAAGTTGTAGATTCACTACAACTTCTGTTTAGTGTTGGCGAATTTCACTCCTTCTAGCCATCGTTGAGCAAGTTACAGGCTTACTAGAAGGTTTCTAAAACTTTAAAATGTAAAATGATAGAAAATTCTATAAAGAAAACTAAAATGGCAATTTCCAGTGATAAACAGGCACATTATAGACCAGCTTTACTGCTTTTATTCCCACTCCTTCATTTCTGCACTTTCCATGATTAAAAGAGGAGAAAAACTGAGTGGCAACATATGGAATGCCCTGGAAACGAAATAGGCAGGACTGCACATGACCAAGCTCACTTCAGTAACTCACCATTGCCTTTCCCCTAACACCAATCATGTTTAAAAATCAGTTGCATGAATTGGCACAAAAGTGCAGCCTAGACCTACCGTCGTCGTACTACTATAGGTGAGAGGTTTCGGATTACAATCCACACTTCAAGGCGGTGGTGAGCTTCGAGGGAGAACGTACTCAAATCCGTTGTATTTCAGTACGCTGCAGTGCAGGCTGCTGCGGAGGAGGCACTACAGGCAGTCATGGAATGAAAACCCTCAGAGATGATCTCAGGTATGAGCAACAATTTATTATATTTGCAGGAAATGGCAATCAAGGGTGGACTGCCATCACCAACGTATACCAACACAGCGTCTAGACCAAGACATCTGTCCATGTTTACGTGTACAGTTAAAGCTGTAGGATGAATGTTCATCGGGGAGGCTCCCCAAACGAAGAAGCAGGATGAGAAAATTGCAGCCATGGTAGCGTTGGACGCACTACAGGAGGAAGAGATTGATGAGATTTCCGTCTCACAGCCCAAGCCTCCCTTTTACCGTTTGATTGGTTTCATTACGAATAAAACCATCGGTTAATTTCCCACAGAAGCATGGTTTTGAAATCCTAAAGCTATTTCCTACCCATAGGAATGGTGAAATCGGTAATAACCAATAATTGTATTAATTTCAAGGTTCAGACGCACTGGAATTAACTGCCATGAACAGAAAACCTTTTTATGAATTTGAAAAATTCACTCTAGGCACGTACATATATATTTTCCGTGCCTATTAAAGGCAGAAAGGTGTTTGAAACTATTTTAAAGAGGAGAGCAAGGAGTTTTCTATAAAATGAATTTTGCATAGATAGAGAAACAGGAAACTTGTTGACAACCGTTGCATGTGGAATTACCACAGTTGATGGTTCGAGAGTTTTATCGTTACCCGGAGTTATGGCAGAGTTGGATAGAGTTGTTGGGGCATGTTTATGTTCATATTTGCAGTTATCGCTGGTTATTGTTTCCTTTTGTTAGCAATTCATCTCAACTCGCGTTCCATATACTATATGTTAACTTGTAATACAATAATCTGATTTATTACGGCAGCTCTTACTCCCCTAATTGCTCTAATTAACATGCACCATACACCATCTTNTTATATTTGTAATACCAATTATAACACTAATTAGATGATGTTCATGGAATCCAAACCTATCAGTCATATTTTGACAAAAGAATAATGGCCTTGAATTGAGAAACTATATCTTGATGGGTAGACTAAGTAACCATAGCCCCATGCCCAACATGGAAGATGTTGTCATTGACACTTTCCTCCCAAATTTTAAATTGCATGCAAATGCAAGGATAACAAAAGTCATAGGAATTCTAAAGGATGCAAGAATATAGAAAATATAAAGAATCATGAAATTAAAAGATAAAAGGAGATAAGATAAAACTTGCAAGCAAACTATAACATTTTCAACATTGATGAGACGCAGATTGCACAAGCCACACGATATTGCGGCCGATGCAATATCGCATCCCCTACGATATCACGTACATGATATCGGGTCTTTCCCTACGATATCGCGTACGCAATATCGCAGTCCGCCGCCATATCTATAAATAAGTCGTGGCACTCCCCTCATTTCTCATCCTAGGTGTAATGTAGCGAAGCTCTGGCGGATTGATTACCCCAGAGATAGAATATTTTCCATGTGCCTGCAGTAGGAGTCCCCTGAGTGAACGGTTCTTTATTCGAGCAGCTTTGCGGATAAACAAGCTTTGCGGATAAATATTTACCTGAACGCAAGTTGTATACGGAGAATATTTACCTGAACGCAAGTTGTGTACGGCAATAAAGACAAGCTTTGCGGATAAACCTTGCAGTCCATGGATAGGTTTAATTAATGTTATTTACTGCTTTCCTAGTAACATGGCATGAGTACGACTTGGTTACGAGCGTTGACAAACGTGTACGGCCAGCCAAGGAATCGACTACTCATCGCGATTAGATTCTCTCTACGCTTTTCTCCTAAAGCGTGGGACAAGTACGACTTGATTACGAGCATCCACGGATGTGTACGGCTAGTTAAGGAATTGGATTCTTGTCACACATAGGTTAGTTAAGTGCCTCAGTACTACCGCTTCGAGCACGTGTGTTACGTGTGGTGATCCCAGTAACAATTAGCGTTTGGTAAGCCACAGTTGCACAGTTCAGGGTGTGTATGGTAAGTGGGAATAGATGCTGACGCTAGGACTTAGTGTTGTAGTTAGAAGTAGTTAGTTTCTCAACCCTTCATCCTCATAGCTTAGGAGATAAACCAAAAAATACCAAAAAAATCATATACCTCAGACTTGCTTAACCATACACCGTGACACATACAAGCAAGCCTGGGAAGACAACGAACGATTAACCCCAAGTGTTTCTTGTGGCGTTAAGGCATTTAGTGTGCAGAGTTTGACCAGATCGTGCGTACACGCTTGTATTCGTATGGTTGAGTGTAGGGGTACCTCGCCACTCATCATTGGCGCTGTTGCCGGGGACTAAGTGTTTTTTCACCAATTGAACATAAGGGATATCGCTTACATTGTTGTGAGCATCAACGAACCTTCGAGTTAATCAATTAATTAAGAACATAAATAATGGTAAATAGCATACCATTAGGATGGCTTCTTCTCATGAAATTAACTCACCTAAGGGCAACACAGAAGACAGTCAGCATCATACGCATAACCCAAATCAGCCATGTCCTAAACAGTATACAATAACTTATACTCATCCTGATGAGTATATTCCTGATTACACTTTTACCCTCCATTAGGATGAACAGTTGCGCTCGAGAGATTTGTTTGGTAATATAGTTTTACCACTAGATCGATCTGTTCTGAACATGATTTTCTGTGGATTGGCACAGATTGGCATGCAGGACTTGTTTGCTGAATATGTTGCTGGAAGATACCAAATAAGGGATTATCATCCCACCGGTTTGCAATGTATGAGGGATGAAAGGCAGGAGAGCCAACATTCATTATTGAAGGGCAAGGTCCCCCATGTCATTAGTGAAATAGGAGACGAGGAACCCCTCACAATGGGTTTCTTAGAAAATGATGTTTCTCCTCCTCACTCTAGTGAAGAGGATAGGCATTAGGGCCTTCGATCAACTGTACATGCTACAAGCTCTAATCCCCGTGAGCACCAACTATTCACAGCAGGAATAACCACTCACACTAAGGACGGACACTTAGATCGCTACAACGGTCGAGGCCGAAGCAACCGAAGAGAAGGTAAGAAACATCGCCATGGTATCGATCCTTAGAATCGGAAACCATCAAGAGGTGGAGTACGATGCTTGAACTATTCAACAACAAATATCAAACATACTCCAGAGTGTCCAACTTGCGTAAGCAGATCCAAGGCTAGAAACAAGGTTCTTATGAACCCTTAGATGCTGCCATGGCCCGTTACTATACACTGCTACATCGTTTCCCGGGCCATGGGTACGCTAAGCGAGATCAACTTCGCCACATCGTGGATGGGCTAAGAAATGAAACGAGAAGAACTCTTGGGACTTACGCCCAAGGGAGACTTTCCCAACTGAGAGCCCATGAAGTTGAAAG
>MNCI01022807.1:0-12712 GCA_015680685.1 Gnetum montanum | reverse complement strand
TGAGAAAGAAGAAGAGGTTGTATGTAAGGAGAAAGAGCTTGTATGCTCAAGGAGTGAGAGAGAATGCTCTTGAGAGTGGAGAATTGGGCAAGATAGAGTGGATTAGTACATTAGATGAGTATAATTGGTAATTGCAACTCCAAGATCAGCTTGTGGTGTGTTGATCTATGTGTTCAATTCTCTTGTAGCTCACTTGTGAGTTGAGATCTCAGCTCTAGGTTATGAGAGAGATTTCTATTAGTTGTGTCTTGCATTGAGAAGAACAATTGTATGGTTTTAGAGGCTCATTCTCTACAATATCGATTGAGTGTGAGAGATTTTGAATGATTTTGTGTTTTGTTAACACTATTATAATCTTCCAATAAATTAATTGAAGATAGCTAGTTTTCTTGGTTTCTATCACATAATTTTATGTTTGCATAATATTTGTATTTAGTGAATTAAAGATGATTTAATTATTAGAGTGAACCTATTCCACTTTTGTTCTTTATGAGTTAAATGTGAAGATGCAAACACCTTACTCAATGTTATTACGTAAATATGATTTATTACCTTTAGAAGTAGAAGCCTTATGCCAATTTATTATATACACTTATAGCTTACATATCTCAAGGTAAGAAAAGTTCTCTAAAGTAGTTCTTAAGGATTCATAAGACCATAGTTGGTATTTTCAGGGGATTCAATGGTTGCGAAAATGAAATATCTCTTGGAAGGATGTATAGCAAAATCCTAAGCATATTCACTAACTAGTCAAGCAAAAGGTTTAACACAAATGTAGGCTAATGTAAAAGGCAAGAGATATTTCTCATTAAGGATCTTATAATAATAATTACACCTCATATGAAATAACACCATTTAGAAATAGAATAGTGATAAACAACCCTAAGCTTTTTTTTATTCTCAAATAAGTCCTCATATGGATATTTCTTTATGCTCTAATGATTTTATTTCTCCTTTTTAAATATGGTTTTAACATGGTAGATTTATTTTCCATGGTAGCTTGAAACAAGAGGGGAAATTTCAGTCATATTAAACTTAAAATCCTTCCTCTACAAAGGGAGACTGCAACATAGATTTTCTCCTATTTTTGGGCAATGAATTTACCAATATTTTTATGAAAAAATGTGAGTGGAAAAACTAAGTGAAATTACAGGTTTATACTACCAAAAAGTAATTTACAATTAGTATTAAATTTTCTCTATATACATGTTAATTTTATGTTAATGAAAGTGTATTTTAGATTTGCAAGTAGGGATTTTTCTAAGAATGAATTTTTTAAAAATACATAATTGTTAAATATATTTGCTGGCATGTTGAATAATGAAACTATTAAATAATGTCTTTGCACTTGTGGCAGAATTTATCATATCCTTTTGTTTGTTTAAGTTTATCTAGAATGAAGAAATGGTTATGATTTCTAAGTTGAAGCATTGTTTAGGTATAGGTTCCCACCAAACAAAATTATTAAGTGGCAACATAATGTCTAATAATTTAGACATTATTAAAGATTACAATTGAAATTTTTTTTAAAAAAGATGCTATTAATAAAATAGATCAATAACTATTAGAATGGACAAATTTTTTATCTTCTCAATTTGCAATGGCCTTCCTAGATTTGTTCGATCTTGATCATTTACTTTTAGAGGAATTTAGGGTAACTCTTGCATTGATTTTCTTTTATGTTCTTACGAAGACATTCAATTTATTAAAGAGTTGAAAATTAGGAATGATTTAGTAGAGTCTTGGCATCATCATGTAGAGCTCTTGTTGTAAATTTAATTTTTTCTCAACAAGAAAAAATAAAATGGATCATCACCTATAGGCTCAATGCACATCTCATAAAGGTGGGGTCCTAGGAGTGTCAATAGATGAGCAAAAGTTTAACATCTTTCAAGTTTCTACACCCAAACTCAAACTAAGATCATATAACTTGAGAAACAACCACCTTACCATGACTTCAAGTGGTGGTTCCTTCAAAATATAAAAAATAGAAATAGAAAAGAAAATTTATACAAAGTTATCCTAAAGTTGGGATGTATTACGACTCAAAGTAACTGAAACATAGGAACACCCCAAGATATAGAGCCCTATTAGAACTTTATATAACTTAGAATTAGCCACAAGAATTGAACTCATGACCTCAAGCTTTTAAATCAAGTGTCTTACCAAACCAAGTCATTCCAAAAGTCAAAAATATACATGGATGTAACACATAAAAAAATGGATTCTTGAAAGAGAGCATAAGGAGTTGATAAATTTCACTTATAGCTACTAAGCAAGTTGTATGTACAAACAAGAAGGTGTTAGAAGACATGGTTTGATGAAAACTGCTTTTAGGCTAGATTGAATATAAAGAATGCAAAATAAGAATAACAAATAAAGTTTACTTAAGGCATATAAATGCTTGATTAGAACCAAGAAGAGGAAATTTATTTAAGAGCAACAATGATATTTTACTTATACTATTAAAAAGGAACCTAGATAATTCTAATAGTATTTTCATCATAAATTCTCTTCATAATTTAATTATTCTTTTGAAGATATTTTCTTGTTTTACAATAACTATTTATAATAGGTATAACTTCCAGTTCATAGGTACAAATATTCAAATAATAAATTCATTTAAATATTTGGATCTTATTTATATGAACAATTACATGTGGGATAAGTGCATCAAAGAAAAAATAGCAAGAGGTTTTAAGGCTCTATATGATTTCAAGAATATGTGTAAGGATTTAGGCCTTTGGGTTTGAAAGGTTAAAAAACAAATTTTTAAAACTATCATCTATCCTATTGTATTGTATGGATGTGTTGTTTGGGGACTTGGACTCAATGCTAAACTTTGAAAATATATTGAAAGAGTGTAAAAAATTTTTTGGTGTAGGAACACCTCTTCTGATTTCCTTGTGTTTGTCCTACAAGTTTTTTTTGTAGGTTTTCAAGCTTGAAGGAGACTTGAACTAGTGTTTCTTCTTATGTTGAGTTTTTATAATGAATATTTTTGGAAGTTTTGATATGTTTGTAGGTGTTTTTAGCTTATTTTGATGTGTTTATGGGGGTTTTAGAGCCTATGGAAACTTTCTTGGAGGTATTTGAAGGTTCCAAGTATCAAAATAAGCATTTTTATATTTTGCACCTATAGGATAGATGTCTAACAAGAAAGACTGACATCTCATCTTAGATGTCTAATTAGAAGTATAGACATATATGGACCAAAATAAGTGTCTACCAAACATAGCAGACATCTTACTTGAAAGCAAGGCTTTCATAATAGATGTCTAAGAAAAACCAGAGACATCTAAGATGACAAGGAAAAAAGATCTAACATGGCATTTTGATTGAAAAGCATTTGAAAGACTCTAGATCCTTGTGAGAAACATCTAGGAAGGTAAATAGAAAGCTTTCTAGGATTTGAAATCTCTATAATTATGTATGTATGCATCCATGATAAAAGAGGAGAGCTAGTATGTAAAAAGAGAGAGCTTATATGTCAAAGGAGTGAGAGAGAATGCTCTTGAAAGTAGAAAGCTGCGTAAGAAAGAGTGGGTAAGCACATTGGGTGAGTGAAATTGGTAATTAAAACTTTAAGATTAGCTTGTAGTATGTTGGTCTATGTGTTCAATTCTCTTGTATCTCATTTGTGAGTTAAGATCTTAATCTTGAGTTGTACGAGATATTTATATTGGTTGTGTCTTGCATTGAGAACAACAATTGTGTGCTTGTAGAGCCTCATACTTTGCAATATCAATTGATTGTGATAGGTTTTAAATACTTGTGGGTTGTGTAAACCCTATTGTAATCTTCCAATAAATATATTGAAGATACCTAGAGAAAAGTTAATTTATCTATGGGAGTTTCATAGCTAGGTAGAGTTGGAGTAGATGAAGAGGAAGGTTAATCTAGCTAGAGTATAGAAAACCATTAGCCAAGGATTCCAATATGAGGGAATCCTATTCCTCAAATAAGAACTCCAAGGGCTCCAACAGTGTTCAATACTTCTTCAAGGAAGCTTGACAATGAAGATGAGGCCAGGCTTGCTAGATCATTCAAAAATAATTCAAGACTTCCATATGTAGAGTTGAAGACTTTTAATGGTGTAGATAATGCCAATGATTTTGAAAGGTAGCTAAAGATACTTAAGAAGAATTTTTAGTTGGAAGAGGTACTAAAAAACTTGAGGGTACCTATTGCTGAATTCAGATTAGAAGGTATGGCTTCTACGTGGTGGGAAAAGAAGTCTCAAGGTTATGAAAGATGAAACGGTCAACATATCAGAGATTGGAATATGATGAAATATAGGTAAAAAATGAAAATTTGAACAATCTCATTAGTGATAAGAAATCATTATGAAGTTAAAATTCCTAAGGCAAGATAACAATGATGTTAAAAAATTTGACATCAAATTTTGTGATCTATTCCATCATACTAAGGAAAATTGGAAGGAGTATGAGCAAGCTTCAATCTTTTTAGAAGGTCTCAAAATGGTGTATTAGCAAGAGTTGTCCTTTTATCAGAAAAAACCCTTGATGAGGCTTACAATTTGTAATGAAGTGTATTTCTTAGGATGCATCGACAAGATGCCATTGACACGATCTTGTTGACATGATTGCATTGATGCATGGTTTGATGTGTTGACATGATCCCATTAACGTAGTGTCTTGTATTGCCTATAAATATGTGCTCACTAGCTGCATTTCTAACATCCATTATTTAGTATCCTAGAGAAGCTCTTGCATTTTGTTTGTTTAAAAGTTAGAATATTTTCTAAGTGTCTGCAATAGGAGTGAAAAGTGTATAGATCTTTATTTGAGCATTGATGTACTTGACCACCTTAGTATGAATGGCAATCAAATGAGATTTTTTCATAAAAATTGTAGCACTTAGAAGTTTAGTGTTTACTTAATGGATTTATTATTTGAGTAATTTACTATAATAATTTTAGTTAAATAATTAATTAGCAATTAATTAATAGACATAAGTACAACCATTTTTAGGATACAGTAACATTTGATAATCCCAATGGTGCTTAACACTTGGTAACCTAGTAATGTTGCAACGTGGTTTAGGATGTGTATGGTAAATGGAAACAGATGCTTATGATAGGAATAATTAAGATATTAGTTATTTAAGATTAATTAAACATAAAATTACATTATTACAAGCACTTAAGTGATTTAAATAAGAAATATAAAATGATAAAAATCATATGCCTAAGCTACACTTAACCATACCTTTACACCTCACAAGTGAAACTAAGAAGACAATGAAAACATTCATTAGATTCACTACCTAGACTGAGCGTACTTAGAAAGATAAAGTCTATAGAATTTGAATGAAATGCTTAGTGAATGCTAGTGATTCATATGGTTGGATGTAGGGACTACTTGCTATTCTTATCATGGACTTTAGTTAGCTATGTGCACTATCTAGGACAATAGTGAAATCAATAAACGATTGTTGTAACAATATTAACAATTTAACTTTTTGGAAATATTAGTATTTTAAGTCACACACATTATTAATTGGAATCATGTCTCCTTCACATAGGACCAATAACACATCATATGATGAAAACACTCATAAGAGAAATGATAGGTCTTATACTAAAGAGAATTAGAGTGAACAACCTTAAGAAGGGATTTCATATGCTAATTTTTACCCTTACTACATGCAAGGACTAGATTCAGCTAGTGTAGATAATCCTAGAGGAGATAGAGAAACTCCTAGAATAAGGAGAGCCTTCAGGCCTAGGACCTTCTCTAAACCTAGAAAAGATAGATCAAGGGATCATGAAGAAAGATATAGAAGCTATGATGATTCTCCTAGTCCCTCATTTTTTTCTTCCTTTTCCATGTCTAGTTCTGATGAAGATTAATGTAGGTATAGAGATATAGCTCAACTATGGGGTTAAGATAAAGATAGAAATCTAACCCAAGGGCAAAATCAAAGACATCAAAATGAGCATAGAAAAGATCATCACAATCAGACAAATAGAAATATAGATTATCACCATGACATGTTTGATACAAATGAAGCCATGTTGGCTACTAGGGGCTTGACACAGATTTGGAAGATAGTTCAAATACCCTAAAGAAATTAGAGGGATAGCCACATCAAAATGGTTGATATGGAAAACATTCCTAAATTTATGGGAGGCTACAAATCTGATCAACAACATAATTTATAAGCCTTCCATGATGCCTATGCCATGAAAATGTAATTAGAAAAAGCTAATGCTATTTCCTAGGATACTTAATAAATGAAGTTGAAAGTTGGTATAGATCATTCAAACTCAATTCCATTCAATGATGATCCACAATGTTGGAACTTTTCAATGAAAAATACCAAACCCATGAAAGAGTGTCCAACCTAAGAAAATAAATCCAAGGATGGAATCATCTCCTTATGGCTCTCATCCTCTATCATATCCTCAATATTCTCATACTTCCGCTCACCTTATGTTACTACCAACAACAGAGGAAGGTTCGACATTGCAACATCAATGGCACTTGTGCTGTGAACATATATGGAAATGATCATATTAGTAGATCTTTGTAGAAATCTAGGAGACATTCCTTCTTTAGGATAGTTTCCACTCATGAGAATAAGATGTGTAGATCTACTAGCTCATCAAAACTAGCATAAGGACAATCTAGTGCAACATCCTTTGTTACGGAAATAATGCCTTCCAATCCTACGCAAGAGCTAACAACTGTTACCATTTCATCATAAAACATAAAATATAAACTTATCATTGAGGGAAGACAAAACATTCCATGCATTACTAGTAAGTCACACCCCTTAGAGAGCTAATGGATTTCTCACCATTCGGATGTCAACCAATAATAGAGAGCTAAAAGTCTTCACATGGTCTGGTTCCCATAAAAAACAAACAAAAATAGAAAACATAAAAAAGCTAAACAATAATGGGAATTTAAGGCACACCCCTTAGACATAATGGGCTACAAGCACTGGTTATGGGATTAGAAAGACATGTTACCCATGCTTGAACATCCCCTTTAACTAAGACCCATCTCACATCTTGCTTCTATTTTCTTCTCTTTTAGGAGTGGTAATTGATCTGTGGGGATATTCTTGTATCTTGAGGCGATGGACCAATATTGGAGTGTCAATGTAATGTCATTGAATATGAATGGTTTTGATTCGAACTAAGGATGAATGTTATCAGGTCATATTAACCACAAAATCCACAAGGTACTTCATGTGACCATGATATGAGACTCCATTCCACTCTTTATCGCATCCACCTATGCTTCTTGTAACTCAAATACCTACCATTTTTCATGTTTTTTTTTTATGTAATGGTTTGATGTGTTAAAATTGTTAGATAGTTTCTTTTTGGATTTAGGTCTTAACTTACCATGACCATTAATAACCCATGGAGCCCATAGAATCCTTGGTTTGAGGGCATGAAAGTCAATTAAAGGCATGATCATGCTATGGTGAGGATCCACTTGCATACTCCTTGGTTGGGCTAGCTACGTCCTTCATCCCTCAGATATTTGTGCATTAAAATCATTCATGCTCCATGTCAATTGCATCTAGTTTTAAAATCCTTTTTAAAATTCTATCCAATTTTTCTCCTAATAAATCTTATTTTTTATGAATTATGTAGCCATCTTCAAGAATTTTTTCATATTTTTGGCCTTTCTAGATCTCTATGAACTCCAATTACATGCAAAAACCTTTTATTTTTCTTTAAATTTTCAAAGAAAAATTTTTATCTTTTGGTTACATTGATGCAATCTCATCTATGTAGCCCCTCATGTCGACATGACCCTATCTATAGGATCTTGTCTATGTAGCCATAAAAATCTATAAATATAGTGCAACACGTTGAAAATTTTTGTCATTTTATTCCAAATGGTAAGGAGTTTTTATTGTTTTCAAAGTTTCAAATCTTCTAGAGCCCATGACTTTCATACTACTTATTTGATTTACCTTGTTCTTCATTCCTACAGCTACTAGAGGTGAGCTCTATGTCATAAGGGCCACAAACCTTATGTTTTTTTTATGAATAAGGTTTTGAAAATTTTCTAACTCTCATAAGGTTTAATGAATAAATTAATATTAAAATTACTAGTTAATGAGCATGAAACCTTTTCAATGATCTTTAGGAGCCATTTGATTAAAAATAATATTAAAATAATATTTAAATGATTAATTTGCCATGATTGTAGCTTAGCCAAGTGTAACTAATTCATGAGACAAGGTACTTAAATGTTCTAAGTTACACATCAAATGCTAATCCTTGGTTATGTTGTGATTATAGATGGCACCTAGACCTAAGCATCTAGAGGAAGCAAAACTATCTAGACTAAGGGCTAAGTAACATAGAACTAGAAGGGGCTAGGAAGTGAAGTCGTCCTAGGAGTAGGTAGTTGAGATTTATGTAATGAGACCTCTTTGGGAGGACCCTGAAGAGGAATTTGTCTATTAGATTCTAAAATCTAAAACAAAGTAGTCCCACTAAGATGAGACACCCGAACCAAGACAGAACCTTGAGGTCACTTTGACGAAGTCTTACTTGATGTAAATTGGGTCTAGGGATTCAAAAAGTAGTTCTCCCTAAACTAAAATTTGGATATTTCTTGGAATTTACCATAGCAGATGTTAAAGCTTAGCTTTAGACTTCTTCCATGTGCTCCATTCTCACTTCCAGTGAAGAATGGTACATGGAAGAAACATGTCTCTTTTGGAATAATAGGTAGGGAAATGCCAACATGAAGATCAAGGAAATTTTTGTGTCCTACATAATGAATGCCATTTCTAAGATCCTTGGCTTCCAGAAACTGAAGCAACCTTGGTAGAAGTATCAATGCAAGAAAACGTAGAGCTCAAAAAGTAGTGGTCCGACAATGCTACAGAGTTGACCATAAGGAGTAGGATGCATGCACAATAGTAGAGCATGCATATTTCAAGATACATTCTACCATATCAATTTGATAATGAGGCCTACCAAGGTCATAACCTTCTCTGCCCATGCATGCATCACTCTAAGCAAGAAATTTCCTATAAACCTTCCACAGCTAATCTATCTGAAGATAGAGAAGTGATTCAAAGAAAATGAACATGGAAGGAAGGCATTTCCCTTTTCATGTCTCACTCAAAAATTATGCAAAAGGAGAAGAATCACTTACTATGCCAATGTCAACATCAAACATGCTCCTGTTACCTTTTGGGTGGAAATGATGCAGGATAAAGTGCCTACCAAAGTGTTGCAAGAGGAGTAGCTACCACCACAACCCACTCATGAAGAATTAATGTTAGAGTCCTATGCTACCATTGAGAACATGTGAAAATGCTGTGAGTACCTCCTATAGTAGAAATAGGTAGGACCAAGTTGTGGTGAACACTTTATCTACAAGCTATTGTTGAGTCATCTCAATGAGGTGGCATGATAAATCAACAAGATAGAGGGTTCAATACTAATGTTTTTTGCTTAAAGAATGCAAGTGCTCATAATATCAAATCCTAGAACCTAAGAGGTAATGGTATCCCCCTCTCAATGACAACAATTCCTAAAAATCTCTGGAAATGTTACTACCTTTTTGATGTGCTTGGAGGAGGATGAGGAGGAAACTATTTTGGTCATGTAGCACCAAAAGCACAGAACGATGGCTGAGGTGGTTGTTAATAGAGTGGCCAATGCACTGAATGCCCCTACAAAATCTATACTAGATGTTTCTACACTTAAAGATGTGCAAGGGTTTGCAAGAGTGGAACTAAAAACATTTAGTGCAACCTAGCATGAGGAGTTGTTGGACTGACTGGTAGGAACCAAGCAACCAATTCCAGATATCTTTGATATCCTAGAAACTATTTTAGCTAACTAGTTGAAGTTGCTTGAGGTTAGGGACAAGGTTCTCATTGCCAATGCCCAACTTGATTGGATACTGAGGTTGTAGAATTGAAAGCTTACCTTAATGATCCCATTGTACTCAGCTAGAACGTAACATGAGATGAAGCTTTTTAATAGCTTAAGGTAAAACTTTAGAAAGCTGAGTATGTGAAGGAGTCCACAATCTTCAATCAGTTCTTAGTAGATGATACTAAATATAACATCTAAAAGGACTTGTTGAAGGTTTTCTAGGAGAACATCAAGTTGACCTAGGAGAACCACCGCCTACAAAATGTCAAGATGTAGAAGGATCAAATGGTAGGATTTATCCAACAATAGTAGGAGTAGCTTGCCAAGGTGAACAATGAATTGAGAAGGTTGGTTACAAAAAGTCAAAATCTCTCAATAGAGAAGGTGCAAGCCCTTCACCAAAAGTATACAATTGAAATCATTGCCTAGAAAAATGAGGTCCTAAACTTTGAAAGGATTAAGAACCATTAAAGAAACTAGGTTGGCTTGCAAAAGAAGATAAATGAAAAACATATCAAATTGGTGAAGGTGAAGGTGAATGAGGCCCTCCAGTAACTTCAACAAGGAGGTGATGTATGGAATTCCATCTTTGATGAACTAAATGAATATAAAAATGTTAAGATCTTCCTCAATGAGCTATAGATTAAGGAAATGATAGAGTACATGAAGCTTTCCAACCTTATTTTTTCAAATCTTGCAATTTTGACAACCATAAGGCTAAGGCCAAAATTGGAAAAACAAATGATCATCTTGTACCTTTTGTATAAGGCAAAGTTTAAGTACCATAAAGAAGCAAAAAAAAAAAAGCTAGAAATAATTAGAAATAAACTCAAGGTTCTAAAGGAAAAGTTTACTAATCAAAGGTTAATAGCAAAGAACCTGGCCAAAAGAATGAATGACTACCATGAGCTACAAAATGCAATCAAAGCATTTAACATTGAACACAAATAATTTGTTACCTGGTTCATCAATGTCAAGGAGCTATTCCCTGAAATGCCCTATCCTTAAGATGTTCCTATACTAATCCACATTGGTGTTGTTATGTGGCTCATGTATGATACTAGGAGTGAGGAGTAGAAGATAAAAGCATTGCTAGATGCTTTTTGTCTTCAGCCAAAAGTAGCAACTACAACTAGACAACCATAACCACAACCTCAAGCACAACAATCGCATGTACTAGAGTTAGGAGAAGGTCCTTTAGAATCATAGGAACCTCCATCAACTATGACCATTTGATTTTCTTCTCATCTTCAAAGTGGCCAAAGGAGTTATTCTGTCAGTTTTTGTCATGGTGTTAAATTTTATTATCATGAACACCAAATATTATAATGATTGTAAATACATATACTTAGGCACTTAGTGTTTGTTTGAATTATTTTATGTAGGAATTAGTTAAGTAATAATCTCATATATTTCCAAAATTCTATAAAGAAACTTGTTCCTCCTTTTGTTCACTCAAGCATGAGTTTTCATTCAGTTGTGGGTGTATGATAAACCATCTTTCTAAGGATGCAATGATAGGATGCCATTGATGCAAGCCTATCGACATAATCCTATCAATGTTGTTGTGTCAACATGTGGTTTGATATGTTAACATGACCTTGTTAATGTAGTGTCTTGTCTTGCCTATAAATATGCTCTCACTAGTCATATTTATGGAATCGATTATTTACTATCCTAGTAAAGCTCTTGCATTTCGTTCATTTGAAAGTTGGAATATTTTCTACATGCTTGTAGTAGGAATGAAAAGTACATAGATCTTTATTCAAGCACTGAAGTACTTGAGCACCTCAGTGTGAATGACAATGAAGATGAGGTTTCTTCATAAACGTTATAGCACCTGGAATTAGCTTAATGCTAACTTAATGGATTTATTATTTGAGAAATTTACTTTTATTAATTTGATTAAATGATTGATTAATATACATAAGTATGATCATTTCAAGCATACATTAACATTTGATAATCCTAGTAGTGCTTTCTACTTTGTAACCCAATTACATTGCAACATTATTGAGGATGTGTATCGTAAATAAGAATGGATGCTTATGATAGGAGTAATTAAGATATTAGTTAGTTATTAGATTAATTAAACATTTAATTAAATTATTTCTAACACTTGGGTGATTTAAATAATAAATATGAAATGATAAAAATCATATACCTTAGTTACACTTAACCATATGTTTGCACCTCACAAGTGAAACTGAGAAGACAATGATCATGTTCGTTAGATTCACTACCCAGACCTAGTGTACTTAGAGAGCTAAAGTCTATATAATTTGACTAGATTACTTAGTGAACACTAGTGATTCTTATGGTTGGATGTAGGAATTGCTCGCTACTCATCAATTTGGCACTCAAAGCTAAGAAGAAATTAGATGCATTTGAAAAGAGGAGCAAACAAACTTTTGAAAGGAAGTAGAAAGGATTTATATATAATAAGGGATCCAAGTAAATATTTAAAGCTAAGAAGAAAAACAAAGATAAGAATACTAAAGGAGGTGATGAGAAGGATAGAATCAAGAAGGACCTAAGTAAGAGAGACAAGGGTCAAGATAGCAACTCATAAAAAATTTAGTGTTTCAATTGTTGAGAAAGAAGACATAAGCAATGGAAATGTTCACTTCACAAGGTAGCAAAGGGGAAAGATATGAAAACCATGAAGGTATAGGAGACATCAAGCTAAGAGTTTTAGTAAGCTAATGATAATGCTCTAAAGATTGAAGATATTTCTAAATTAAATTCTTGTACATTCATGGAAAATGCAAACAGAGGAGATCATCATGATAGAGTTGTTGTTTCAGATTTGGTCTAGCT
>MNCI01022805.1:0-23068 GCA_015680685.1 Gnetum montanum | reverse complement strand
GCTATGGTTACGCTTTCTAAAGGGAGGTTAACGTCTACTAGCGTGGAGTCAAACTGTCTAATTAAGTTCCCGTATGGGCCTATCAAAGTTAAGGGTGCTGAAACTGTGGCGTCCATTCTCCGTTTGTCCTGCAAAACCGGAAAGTGCGTAAATGGTTAGGAGACAAGTGACGTGATGTTGTCGAACGTGGAAGGCTAACTAAATTTTGAATATTATAGATAAGCTGTAATCAATGTAACCTGATTACGAGGCAATAAGATGTGGTAGTTTAATGTCATTTCAGACAGTGGAGCATGCGATATCGACCGCATTAATATCCAGATTTTCGGATTCCATTTCAGGAAAGTTCCGCTTGAATCTGATATCCAGTCGGTGATCCTCGCGTATAAGTAAGTGGTTCTTCGATGAGAACTGGTTGTTGGCTATCGTGAATTGGAATTCGCAACTATCGCTGAGAAAAGGAAGAGTAGAGAGTTAGGGCATGGAATCTTACGAAGATTTGCAAGCGTTAGGCTGTGAAGAAATTCTAAAACTGTTGCAATGGCACCGAAGGCGAAGAGGAAGAATGCAAAACTGGCCAAAATTGATGAAGTACAAGCAAATTTGAATCGTGTTTCGTAGGCACTGATCGATGTTTGCGACCCGACGCCTTTGAACCAGTAGGCCATTCTTCCCATGCTTACGTTTGTTCTTAATGTCTATTTTTTTTCTTTTGAATGTCTTTTGCGTGAATGCGAATGTCAAAATTGCGGACCTCAAGTTAATGCGAGGGTTTTGGTGAGGTTGCGTTTATCGCCATTGTCAGAGACAAACCTTGTGCTATTACAAGGGTTTGGGCGATTTCCTCATAGAGGGCTAAGCAAAATTTGTAATGTTTCTGTATTAATGANCTGGAATTTCTGCAGTTTTTACTGCGCAACTTCAGCATCATCATCTAGTCTAATGTGACTGGAGATGTTGCCGGTGCCATTTTAGAGCACCTGTTGGTGGGGTCTGCGCAGGGGATTCTGGCCTACTTGACAGATGGGGCCATCGACATGGACCATCCTGAGGACCAAGCGCTCAGCGCTCGAGGTCTGAGGAGCTTACACTGGATTTGGAATATGGCCCATTTCAACTGTTATCATGCATACAACACGCTGGTCGTTGCTCGCCATGTGTCGACGTACTTCTAGAACTCACAAGGCACAGTGTACTACGCGGGTGGGTAAGAAAATTTGGCTAACTGTATTTGTCTTTATTATGTTATAACGTCTGTTAATGATGTGAAGTGTGACTTAAGCCTATGCTGTATGGTACAGGTTTTTTATACACGACAATAGGTTAATCGGCGATGGCGATACGCTGGCCTGGGCCGAAACGACAATAATGGTGTTTACCGCGACTAACAACGTTTATGCCAGTGTTATCGGACAAATTGGCCATGAGATGCGTGAGTATCACACCCGTTACGAGTGCCCTTTTAAGAATTTCCAGGAACTTGGGTGGTTGCATGATGATTGGACCTTGGATCTGCCCCTCACCGTCGAGGACGTGCAGAGGGAACTCCCGCAATTTCTGTTGTCGTTTGGCCCCGATAAGGCTGCTGCGTGTTTTAATGTTATGCGTGTAGTTATGAATCATGAAGACTGCAATAATGTTTCTATTTTGACTTGCATTTTATGCCTTTCAGTCAGGGAATCCCGGGAGATTACCCTTATGATTTCCGGTCGTGAGGCGAGGGATGTTCTCTTTCGTTACAGCGATATTAAGGAGGCACAACGTTGGCTCGGCCACTCGGCGGCCCCAGTTGCAGTGATCACCAAGATCCAGGACGCAGGGCTAATCCACCTATTTTTGGCTGCAACCCCCTAATGTCCCCGCCAGCGAAATGATAGCCTTGGTCAACTCCTTCAGCGAGAAGGCGGATCATTTTAGCACGCGCGTGCCCAACGTGCGCGTAAACTTCGATATTAACACTCAGCTCTTCTCGGACCTGTTTGGCATCCCCTTGAATGGCCTTCCCGTAAAAGTGAAGACCAAGAGGAGCGTTAGGGTCGAGGAGTTTCTGAAGGAGTGGGTGAGGATCCCTAAAGAGACCAAGGGGTTTCCTTGTGATAAATTCGAGATGGGAACCGCCAAGACACTTTATCCCCTTTTCCGAGCCCGGGCCTTCCCCAAAACCCTCTCGTAGGCGAAGTTATTTTTGGTAGAACAGACCAGTATCATGCGAGAGGTCCTGGAAGAGGGAGCCCGGTTTGATTGGGCGAGCCATCTTGCCAAGGGACTGCGCAGTGAAATGGTCAAGTTTCGCGAGAAGCTTGAGTCTCGCTTCAATGTGAATTACGCCTTTTTCATAGCTTGCCTCTGGCGGTTTGCTGAGTATCTGGTCATTCAGAGGAATGGGGTTTGGGTACAGCAAGACCGAGACCAGCTATCCAAACCTTGGATTGCCCACATTCTTAGCACTACCCGTGGGCAGGATCCGCCAGAAGGGATCGGGGAGTCGTTGTCTGTAACGACTAAAGGCTTGACGGTGCCCCTAGTAGAGGGTCTCGATAGTGTAGGCGGAATAATGCCTACCTACACCAGCGACACCTCGTGGGGGAAACGCTTGGCGGAGGAAATTGTGGAACCGGCAGCTCGGCGGAAGAGGCTCCGCCTGACCGAGGCCCCTGGGGGTGATGCAGGGCACACTATTGGGATCAAGGTGCAGCGGAATAAGCCTTCACCTGGTAAGTGTGAAAGGATTGTATACGCAAAGCTTTATTGAGATAAGCTGGAATTATATGCTAAGGTATGATAGCGTAAATAGCAAAAATGATAGGGCAATTGACCCCTGAGATAGGGGCGATGATACTAAATCGTGGGGAGGGGACCTCAATTTTAGAAGAAGAGGCCCCAGCTGTTAATACGAGCTGTGTGCAGGCTCTAGTGCATGAGAAGGCCCCAGCTACTAGCGGAAGCTGCGTACAGGCTGCGGTGCGTGAGGAGGCCCCAGCTACTAGAACCAGTGACGCACAGACTCCAGTGTGTGAAAGGGAAAAGGATACAAAAGATGTTGATGAAGTCGCCACTGTCACCAGCAGAGGTAATGAGTGCGTTAGCGTGGTTTAAAAAATCTATTACTAGAGGTAATGTCTAACCAAATTACGCTATAGGAGAAGGAGATGCCTCAACGTCTGCTGCTATTAGTAAAATGTGGAGAGACTTCCCCAATAAATTTGCCTTCATGGAAGGCGTCGTCAGCAACATGATCAAGCATCTGGAACACGTCGAACCTGGCGCTGGTAAGTTACAGCCGCAATGAAGTGACGACATAATGTCTTAGTAATGTATCATCCACATTGATGTTCATTTTTCTGTTAGGAGCTCACCTCCGATGGGATCCCGTGGAGCCCATTGATCTGGACATAGCGGAGCCCCCATCTGATGGGGCGGTCGTGCCACGCCACATTTATGAGGAAATGCGTAAATGTGCGTTACGCTCGACATGCTCTGTATAGGAAATTAGGAATGTCAATGATGGCCTATGGAAAAGGCTGCAACGGTCAGAGTAGAGGGTTGAATCCTTGACTAAGGAAGTCAAGGACCTAAGGGCGCGGTACGAGTTCCTACAGGCTCGAGTGACAGGGGATGAAGACTGACGTACAGCTATTATTGATCACTCTCGTTATTGGATAGCCATCAAGAACAGTGTACAGACCAGTCGGGTGTTAGTAGAGTAGAGGATGCAAATTGAGCTCTTAGCTCAGAAAAGCCGGGACTGGAGGGACTACTGCACCAGCATACAGGAATGGGGGCAGAAGGAGAAGGACCACAAGCATGTATATAAATGGGAAAGCGCGGCTTATAGAAAGCGTTACCGTGATTTTGCCATTAAAGCTCGATCCCTGGAGGTTTTTGTGGACACCATCGGAGCATCCGAAGCTTTCAAGAAGTTTGAAGAGCAGGTGACTGTAACTGCATCCCCAGAGAGAGCAATGGTTTTCTTCGGGAACCAGGCTACAATCCCCACCTTCTTCCCGGATCCACCCAGCTGGAGCAGCGTGGAGAAAGGAAAGATGAAAGCTGGTGCTACGTTAGGTGAAGATGTGTGGCCAGACCTGTCAAAGGACGAGATTATGCAGCGCTTGTGGGCTGGTTTGGACAAGCTTCCCTTCACCGTAGAAGTAGGGCCGTCACGAGTAAGTTTACGCATGACTTAGTCAGAACAGTTTCTGATTAGCGTCGTCTATTCTAATTTTTGATGTTATTTGGTTTTATGTACCAGAAGAAGATAGAGAAAATGTACCGGCGGAAGGGGCCATGAGAGAGGAAACTGTGGAAGTGGAGGAGGAACGCAATGATGAAGAGCGTCCTCCTGTAGAGCCAGTGTTAGAACGAGAGCCTCATGGAGGGGCAGTCGTTCTTGGAAGCGTAATTCCCAGAAACGATGGCCCACTGGAGGACGACCTTTTGGGGCTGGATCTGGAGTTAAGAGATACTGGTGATAGTGGCAGTAGGGGAAACGCGTAATTATTACTTACGCATTATTTTGTTGGAGTTGAGTGCAATATCGTGTTATGAATAACTGGAAAGACATGTTATAAAACCTGATGGATGTGTTGAATGTCAGCTACATATTTTTTTTTTTTTGCGTTTCTTCTATAGATTGCGAATGTAACTGTTGAAAAGTTCACCTAAGTAAGAATGATGGAGCGTAATTCTTAGTTTAAGGCCGTTGCCGGCCGGAAGCGTAAAGTAAGGAAAGCGTAAATGGTGATTGTAGATAACTAGTTTAAGGCCATTGCGGGCCGACTGCGTACCTACGTACAACAGGGTGCATAGGTTAACTTTGTATAACTAGTTTAAGGCCGTCGCGGGCCGTCTGCGTAACCAATAATAAAATGTAACCCTGGACACATGCGTAAAGGAATGAGAAAGCGTAACTAACACGTGTACAATAACACATGCAAAAACAAAAAATGCAAAGCGTAAACACGGAAAGCAAATGTCGCGTAAAAGCATACTGAAACAAAAGAAGTTGTTGGATGATGAGTGTGATAACTTACATGAATGCACGTAGAAGAATTTTGTTCAACGGTCGATACGCAATTGTCTCCTAGCGGCTTTTATGTTAAATGCTGCGTAAGGGCGAGGAGGCTTGCAGTTTGACTCCTCTACGCTGTCATCCGAAAATGGCAGGTCGGCCCAGGCTAGACCGTCATCATTGTTGTCGGCTTGCTTAGGGGCTTGGAGATGGGACGGATCATCAGTTGTTTAAATCTCCAAACCCCGTTCTTCCTCAATGTTATTGACGGTCCTGGGGGTGATCTCATCGCCGCGTATGATAACCTCCCCTCCAGCGTAAGTTAGGTGTATTTCTTGATGTATCGACGATGAGACCGCCCTCAGTTGGGCTAACCACAACCTCCCTAAGATTAAATTGAAGCCGGACATCTCCTCGACGACTAATAATGTGGCTTCCGTTGGGAATTGATCCCCTGTCACAAACTCAATACGCACCGTCCCCTTGACTTCAACCTGTGCTCCGTTGAACGATTTTATGCAGGCTATTATCATGGGAGTGATCTGGTCGACCAACCCCAACCTATCCACAATGGAATAGGGAACGACGTTAGCAGCTGCGCCATCATCCACGTGTACCCTCCGGATCTGGTACTGGCCAACCCGAATGGTAATAAACATAGGCTCAGTCGTTACCTGACCTTTCTCCGGATCATCCTTGACAGATTCGTCCAGGAAGGTCAATGAGGTAGGCTTGGGTTGCTCAGCTTAGGAAGGAAACATGATAGCGTGTATTGCTTCCTCTTCCGCTGGCAGGCTGGCATCCACTGATATGGACGTCAACATGCATACCATAGCCTCACGGTGTTCTCGAGAAGTCATCAGTAGGTCGTACAGGCTCAGCATTGTGTTCTTTTGTTTGAGAGCTTGTTTGACCTGCGTGAACGCATCGAGGAGGTCCTTCTCTCGGCAGGGTTGTTTATCCCCCTTGTCTTCCTCCATTTGGCCCAAAAGACAGATCTCTCGAGGCGGAGTGGTGTCAGTGGGGGGGTTGTTCTTCTTCTTACCAAGAGAAGGTGGCTACGTTTCTGTACCTTTGACATGCTTCTGGGGCATGGACAAAGGCACAGAGGCCAGGGGCCTGGGCTTAGGGAAGCCGAGCGTAGGGTTGTCTTTTGTTGCGTTAACTGCGGTGTTCTCCTTTTTTCGCTTGGGAGGTGATGGCTGGTGGTGCTGGCTAGAGGTCTGCCCCTACGTGAGAGGGGTAGCCTATGGTTTTGGTGCCCTAATAATGAAGGGCGCTCTCGGCATGGGCGCGGATGAAGCCGCAGCTTGGGTACTGTCACGTGACTGAGGCCGCACTTGGGAAGATGCCCGTATGATGAACGGTGGCCGTGAGACCCCACTGGCTGCCGAAGAAGTAGTTGGCCCCCTTGGTGAGCTGGCAGGCACGCGTAAAACAAAAGGTTGTTTTGGCGGTCCCTTACGCTCACTGTCCGTACTCACCACAGTGATTGTATAAGGGTCGTAGTTTGCGTTTAACGGATCCTTGTATACATGCAATGTTTGGTTTTCTGGATGCATAGGGTTACTGCTTTCTAGTTTTAGATGACCTTCATCGATCATGCATTGAATGTCATCCTTCAACGCCCAGCAGTAATCCGTGTCGTGACCACACATCTGGTGGTACTCACAGAAACGGTCCAACCTGAAAGATTTCGGAACTGCTGGTTCGTTAGGCAGAGCTAAAGAAGGATCCTTCAATAGTTCACAGTGACGTCTGTGATGCTTCAGGGCTTCCTTGGACACTTTCTTAGGTTGAATGTGTCCTGCCGCTAACAGTTGTTTCAGAAATTTGAAATGTTTCACGGGTAGAGCCGTATATTTTGAACGATCTTTACGCTCAAAATTTGGCTTTGGCTAGGGGGCTTGTTCAGGGGTAGCTGTGGCTTGGCTGGTACCGGCACCAGCCGTGGCCTCAGGCAGCGCTGTTGTGGGTGCCTTCCTATTCTTATTCTTCGCGTTTTCAGTCAACGCAGCTACCGTAGTTGTCGCTGCCTTGCCTTTGTCTTTGGCTTTGTTGTGTGCATTTTTGTAGGCGACATACGCTGGGTCTTTGCTGGCCTCCGCAGCATCTTGGATGCTTCGGACCTGGGCGAAGGCCTGACGTATATTGCCAGGGGAAAGATAATATAGCTTAGACTTAATAAAGTCGTTGACTGCTCCCTTGAATATAGCCAGTAGATGGGAGTCCGCGATCGGATCGCGGATCTCATTCAAGGTAGCATTCCAACGCTGTATAAACTTTTGGACTCGCTCAAGCGAGTCTTGTTTCACCCCCATAAGCTGTTCCAACGTGACTTCCGGCTTCATGTTGTATTTGAATCGGGTCACAAATTGAGTCAGCAGCTCTTCCAAGGTTGAAATGGAAGAGCGTGGAAGAGCTCTATACCAGTCTAAAGCGTTCCCTGTTAATGACATCGCAAAGACTCAGACTAAAGTGTGTGGCCACTATTGTAATAATAAAGATTCAGATCTGAAGGTGGCTAGATGGGTGTTGGGATCCCCCTCCCCATTATACTTGGTAAAATGCAGGAGGGACATCCCTGGTGGCAATGACAGCACGGGGACTACTGGATTGATCGGATCATCCTTATAGAAATCCATGATCTGAATGGTATCGGATCCAGCGGTCTTGAGGCATCGAACCTCTTTGGTAAGTGTCTGGATAAGCTGGAAAGCTTGATCTAGACCTATTAACGGAGGTGTCTGTGTAGCAGGCATAGGAGGTTGGACTGGGTGGGCAGTCCTAGGAAACTGGAATGCAAGGGATGGTTGACTAACCGCTGGTGGAGCAGGGATCCCTGCAGGCTGGGGGGCCTACGAAGACCACCATCCACCGGTTTGAGACGAGAGGTTAACTACTGCCTGCTGCGTAGGATAATGGTAGGTATATTGAGGAAACACCTACGAAAATTGTGTCGCAGGTGCGAGCGAAGGTTGTGCACCATACACCGCAGATGGGTGGTGTTGTGTAGCAGGGTTGATCCCTTGACTTGTTGTAGGGTATTGCATAAAGGTTTGTTGTGGTACGGCTGCGGTATTTTGCTGAGTTGGTGGGGGCGGGAACATTTGCGCTGAATGAGTTGTCGGTACAGTGTGAGCTTGTACCTGAGGGATGAAATAGGGCGCGGCGGTTGCCGGGACTACCGCCGGAATACTAATTACCTGTTGGGACGGACCCACCCCCGTGTTATGGTGCGATTGTTGTGCTTGCAACCTAGACGGCTGCACGTTGGCCTGCGGCAAGACAAGGATTTGCGTCTATGCAGTTGCGGTAGGGTCAAGAGAGGCTGCCTCTCTGTCGAAAGGGAACACCAGATTTACTTGTGTGTGAGGTGTCAGAGTATGGAACGAATGTTCCGACAGAGCCGTGAATTCGTCCTCTATCTCTTGCCTAGGCTGGGGCTCCACCACAGGTTGTGAAGTCTGGCCTCTGGCCATGACCAACTGTGCGATAAGCTCGTGTTGGTGTTCGGTCAAGGGGATTATGTTGTAGGCTGTCGGCTTAAAATCATAGCCCCCTCGGTGAAGCACCTCGAAGTTTCTCTTCGCCTCCAGCTAGGCTCGGCTAAGAGCCAACCTCGCTTGGATCTTGATGCATATGAAATTGTACTTTTCAGGGGTTATAACCATGAAGATAGGCTCTTTTCCCTGGAGCCTCAATGAACGGCGCAATGGTCCTTGAGGCCCTGTTGCACCAGGAGCTTGTCCTGTGACCACCGTAGGATTCACAGGCGCGACACCCAGATCGGTAGTGGCCATGGCGGTTTTGTTTGAGTAAAAGGAATCCATTGATCGATGAGATCGAGAGTAACTGGTAATCGGATCTAAAAGAAAATGGCTTGCAACAACAAGCACAAAAAGGCTTTCTACCCTGTAGGATTTCAAGGAAATCGTCCTTGCGACCGATCTATACCACACGATTGACCGTAGACATCCCTAGAGGTATTACATCTATGGTTTAGGGTATGGATCTCTACCAGGGCTACCCAAAATATTCAGATCGGAGCCTGAAGGCCCTCCTTTTAGCGCCAGAAAACTGTAGCGACGGAAAACGTCGGCAGCTGGAAATATCGACCGGGGTTCCGGCGTTCACAGTTTTAGCCACGGATCCGCGCAAGGGCTATGCTGGAAAAATGAATCCGCGGCGCCCTGAACGGTCTTGTCGATCAAACAGGGACTTACGGGTTAGTAAAACAATGAAAATTACATAGAAAGGAAGCGATCTGGTTCAAGGAGTCGTAAAATGAGGGGAAAACAATGTAGACGGGTTGCAACGATGATAATGCTAAACACGATAAAAGGAGGCTGACATAAGAGAAGCACGTAGCTTCAAGATCTGCGCTTTGAATTGAAAATGTATGCTTTGCATGAGAAATTACACTGGGGAATCCCCGATTACAAGATGTGAAACAAGCACAAAACAACAAGCAAAATGGTCTAAACAGAAGTCCGATCTACCTCGTGGGCTAAAGTTGAGATTCAAGGCAGGCCAAGCTTTGACGTCTACCGATCAATTGTTTCTGATTGATAGAGTCTTTCCAGCAGAATGATTACTCCTGTCACCGGTGTTCCAAGTGAACTGTGCTCTGCTTCAGCTGTAACGTGATACTGTCAACAATTGCCAAAGCTCTGTTCTCTGTATTTCCGCTCCAAAGTGCTAAGTGCTCTGGTGCTCAGAAATATGCTTCTTTTCTTCTTTGATTTGCCAACCCCTATATCTTTGTCAACTGGGGTATTTATAGGCCGCGACGCTTCCATGAAAAAGGTGCGACCCTGNCTCATTACGCGACGGTGCGTATCATTGCGTATTTATCATTAGGTTAGTCGTTGTTTACGCTTCATTACGCACAGCTGCGTAGTGAGCGTAAATCAAGCATTGTTTTCGCTTCAATACGCATAGCTGCGTAGTGAGCGTAAAACAGACATTATCTACGCTTTGTTACTCGCCGTTGCGTAATGAGCGTAAATAATTTTGAGCATGCTGNAGCATAATCCGGTATAAAACAGCATGCTCAAAATTATTTACGCTCATTACGCAACGGCGAGTAACAAAGCGTAGATAATGTCTGTTTTACGCTCACTACGCAGCTGCGCGTATTGAAGCGAAAACAATGCTTGATTTACGCTCACTACGTAGCTGCGCGTAATGAAGCGTAAACAACGACTAACCTAATGATAAATACGCAATGATACGCACCGTCGCGTAATGAGCATAAAGACAAGTTATTCATGCACTGTGAGAAACAAGTGTCGACCTGTTGTGCTGCTCTGAACTCTGCCTTCGACTGTCTTGGAGCTTATTATGCTCATTACGCTGCCGTGCGTGATAGAGTGTAAACCTGTCTTTGAACAAATCTGATGCGTGTTCTTGCTAAGATTGCGAATCTTTGCCTGAGGTTGACTCGTAATTTTCACGGTGTTTCACAAGCCTTGATGTCTCTCGTCACTACGATTGTTCTATTGCTACCCCTTCCTTGAGAATTTATTAAATAGTGTCCACTTCAGGCTTCTCCTGAACAGGTCCCATTGCATAGGTTTCTTTTAACTATTCCTAGGCTTGTTCTTTCTTTCCCCTTTTAGCTTTGGGTTATTTCTCCCTTGGTTAAGATGGTCCTCCCTTTTGCGGTTATTTTGGTCTTGGTGCCATCTGTAATCACAACATGACCATGGGTTAGCAATTATTATGTAACATGAAACAATTGGGATAACTTATCTCATTATAAATGTTACACTTGGCTAAGTTGTGATTATGACTAATTTAATTGATTTTAATCATTAGTTTATTTTTATCTTAATATTAATAAGTGATCATGGTCATAGTGGAGGGTGTTGGAAGGGTCAAACTATCAAACATTAATGGTTTAATATCATTATATTCATTATCCCTTTAGGGAAGTCAAAATAATTTTAAAAAATTTCTCATTAGAAACCTTAAGATTTATGGCATTCATGAGAAAGAGCTTACCTCCAGTAGTTGCAAGATCAAAAAATAGAGTGATTTTGGCAAATAGTCAAAAAGTTATGGACTCTAGAAAGTTTTGGACTCTGAAAAATGGAAAAAAATCCTCTCTTGTTGTGAAGAAAATGATAAAATTTTTTAAAGTGTTCAATAGTATTTATAGATTTTTTGTGTTGTGTCGATGGGACCTAGTTAATGGGGTCAATTATGTCGACTAGGCCTAGTTGACATGGCTGTTGACCACCATTGACTTTGGAAAACTTTGAAAATATAAGGAATTTTTGAGTGAAATAGAAGTTAAGTGGAAGCCCAAAAGGCCATGAACATGATGAAAATAGTAGAAGAGGATGTTGGATTTCAAAAAATTCAAAAAATTAAGAAAATAGTTGGAGAATGAATTTTATGAAAGTTTAAGAAGCACACAACTAGATGCATAATGGGGCACATGAAAGATATGATTGTAGAAATGTCTAGGATAAGGGGCTTAACTATCCAAACTAAGGGATATGCAAGTGGGTCCTTCCCATAGCAAGCATATGCCCTTTTCATCCTTGCATAACCTTAATGAAGGAATCTGTGGGCCCCATAATCTATTAATGGTTATGAAACATTAAGGACCAACTTGAAAGAATCTATCCAACAATTTTAACATGTCAAACTAAGAAAATGAGCATAACATAAGAACTAGAAATGAGGTGAGATATGGGCAGCATAGATGGATGATGTAGAAGGTGGGATGAAATCCCAAATTAAGGTCATAAGAAGTCCCTTGTAGAGTTTGTGTTTAAAATTACTTGAGAAGATTGATCCTTAATATAGATCAAAACCAACTGCTTTCAGTGACTTCACATCACCACTCCAAGATTGATCCATCCCCTTAAGACACAAGAGTGCTCCCACAAAACAATCATCATTCCATAAAGAAGAAAAGAGAAGCACAAAGTGAGAGAGGGCCTTAGTTAGAGGGGATCTTCAAGCATGGGTAACATGTATTTCTAGTCCCATAACTAGTTCTTGTAGCCCATTTATTTTTCTAAGAGATGTGCTTTTAATTCCCATCATGTGTGTGTGTGTGTTTTTTTTTTGAAGTGGAAATCACATAGTGCAAAAAATTTATTTAACTTCATATTATTGATCAACTTAGAATGGTTAGAAGTTAATGAAAACACTCAAGCACTCATGTAAGTAAAAATGTAAAATGAGTATGGAGTCCTCTTAAAGTTACATCCTATGAAAACTTTTGAATCCTTCCTAATTTTAGAATTTACTAAGGTCACTAATTAATTAAAAGCTTATTTACTGAAAGGAATCTCAAACTTCCAAAACAAGGAAAACCATAGAGTTTGTGGATGGGTGGATTATGTGGGCTCACTACCTATTTCATGAAAAGTAAACCATGTCTTAGTCATCAGAAATTAGAATTCAAAAATAGAAACCAGACATTAGAAATCAAAATATTAAGTACAAATCACCATTAGTAGATAGCAATATCATCATTGTGTCCTCTAGTAATAAAGCACTTTTATTAGCAAAAATAATGAAAATTCACATAAAGATAAAGTAAAATATATAAGCAAGTATAAAATATTCAAGAAAGATAAAGCATACTAACGATGTTGTAAAACAAAAATCAGGAAAATCAATAAAATGAAAAATCAAAATGAGGTAAAAATCAACAAACTGTAAAAAAAAAGAGTAAAAAACTAAGGATCCACGTGTATGGTTAACATGGATGTCCTTCTTCCCCATGATTAATTTAAAAGGATGAGATGTGAAATATAGAGCATGGTTGTTCATCCAATGAGGTAGTAGTTATGTTGGCTTGTCTTGGCCCTAGGAAAGGTTTCACTTATTGGATGTTGACCAACTGCTTTCTATGTGGGCTCTCAGGTTTGTAGGTTAACATGATCCTAGAGGAAAAGGTTTCCTTAATTATATAAGGTTTCTTAGATAACATTTGAAACTTTGTTTTCTAGTGTACTTGTGTAGGGTTCTAGTAGAGAACCTTATCTCCAAGTTGAAATTTTACTTTCTATATTCTAAGGTCATGGCACTTCTTGTTGTATGCCTTGTGCACATCATTCAAAGATAGGACCACCCAATCAATTTTCATCTAGCACATTCAAGTTGATCAATTTTTCTCTTTTTGTTAGGCTCAAGTAAAGGTCTAAGTCATAGGCTATTGAAAGTATATAGAGCTCAGATTGAACTGGAAGTATTGGAATTTTTCCATACACTAGCTCATAGGGAGAGTAGCATATGGGGAGTTTCCACATGGAGTGGTAATGCTAGAGGGAATCATTGAGTTTTGTGCTCTCATCTATCCTATATTTGCTTAAAGTCCTTGTTAGGATCTTTGTGATCTCCCTATTGGTAACTTCTACTTAACCATTGGTTCGGGTGATAGGGTGTTGTTAATTTATGTTTCTCCTCCAAGTATTGCATCAACTTCTGAATGGTGGCACTTGTAAAATGGATTCCATTGTTAAAAATATATGTAGATAGCATACCAAACCTATTTATAACATGTTATTGTATAAATCGAGTAGTAGTGAATGATGTACAGTTGGTGATGGCTATTGCTTCTACCCATTTGGTGTAGTAGTCAACTGCTATGATGATGTATGTCTTTCCATTGGACATGGGTATGATAGAACCCATGAAGTATATGCCCCATATGTTAAAGGGCTCTAGTGGTTGAATTCACTGTTAAGGATCCTCCATTCGAGTGGTCATCACACCATCTCATTAACAACATTCATAGGATTGGACAAACTAGTGAGCATCCCTAAAGATTGTAGGTCAACAATATCCTGCTATTAAGATTTTTATGGCCATGCATCTCCCCACATAGTTGCCTCCACAAGGGCCTTTGTGAGCATCTTAGAGAACACAAAATTGGTCTACATTAGGGACACAACAATGAATAAGGCCATCGACATACACCTTATTAAGATGTCTATTGATTTCTGTGAAGTACTTAACTTGATGAAGATACTATTGTTTCCTCCTAAAGTCAAGATCTTGTGGCATCTCATATGTAAGAAGTTAAGTGAGAATGCCATTTTACCATTTTTATTCAATGGTCACTTCATCATTTATCACTCTTATATAGAGAAGTTCATCTAGAAATTGATTAGAGAGTAGACTCTCCTCCTCTTTATTATCCCATCTTAACCAAGAGAAATGGTCAGCAATCACATTCTCAGTCCCTTTTGATCTACCATTGTGATATCAAATCCCTACAAGATCATGAGCTACTATATGATATGGGGGCTCATCATTGGCTTGTTCATTAGGAAGCAAATGACATTGTTATCTATGTGCACAAATACTTTATAGCCAAGCACATATTGCCTGAACTTTCTAGAGCATACACCATTGTCATTAGTTCTTTCTCAATTATGGTGTAATTCAACTATATACCCACAATGCTTTGGCTCACACAGTGCATGTAGTAATGACATTTCTTATCATCCAACTGTGTAAGAATGACTCCTAAGGCATTATTAGATGCATCTATCCTTATATATGAAATGGTTTGGACTAGTCTAGTGCTCATAAAATTGGAGTCTCTATGAGTTTTTCCTTTAGTAGTTAGAATGCATATACACACCTCTTAATCCAAATGAATGAAGCATCTTTCTTTGTAAGGTTGAACAATGGCTTTGTGAGCTTAGAGAAATTCTCTATAAACCATCGAAAGTAGCCAGTGTGTCTAAGGAATGATTGGACATCTTTGAATGTCTCTAGTTAGCATGTGATTCCTTGGATGACTCTTATCTTTTCAAGGTCTACCTCAATCCCTTCCTGACTAATTATGTGCCCCAATACTATTCCTTTATGGACCATTAAATGGATTTTTTCACTAATTGAGCCTAAGGTTTCTTTTAACACATCTTTTTAGTACTTGCTCAAGGTAATCTAGGGCTTGATCAAATATAGCCCCATAAGTAGAGAATTTATCCATGGCTTCTACCCCACTACCAATTTGCTATTGAAAAATACTAAGGACCAAGCATTGAAATGTTGTAGGGGCATTGCACATACTGAATGGAAACATGGAATATGCAAAAGTTACCCAAGAACTCATGAACGTTGTTTTGGCCTAATATTCTGGTGCAATCTAGAATTGGTTATAGCCATTATAACCATCCAAGAAGCTATAATAGCTAGATATGGTGTCCAACACTTGGTCCACAAATGGCAATGGAAAATGATCTTTAAATGTTGTCATATTCAACAACCTAAAGTTGATGGAAAATCACCACTTACTATCTTTCTTTGGCACAATTACAAGTGGGCTAACCTACTCACTATCTATGATGGGATAGATGAACCTCACCTTGAGTAGTTTTTTTATTTCCTCTTTGACAATCTACTTCAACTTGGGGTTCAACCACCTCTATAGCTACCTTCTTAGCTTCATTGCTAGGTTAGTGTAGATATGATGCTAGTATCTCCTTGGATCAATTGTAATTAGTTGAAGATATAACCAAGTAAAGTCTATTAACCATTTATTAATCACTTTCAACAACATGTCTTTTTATTTGAGAGCAATATTTGCATTGATTATAACCAGCTTGCCAATTTTAAAAAATGCATACTCCATATTGATTGGTAGAGTTTTTAGCTCAAGGAGATCTAGCTTGAAATGATTAGGGATTTCCAACTCTCCACAATGGGTATCATTAACTTCATCATTAGAGAGTTGGTGATGAACTTGCTTATGTTCATCCATGCCCTTGACATAAGCACATGTTAGGCTCTTAGTAGGTTCCATACATAGTATGTACTATTAGAGTTAGCTATTAACCAATGAGTGTCCTCCTATTTTTTGGCTACTACATACAAGCACCTTTGGATATCAATTTCATGTGCACACTGATTACATGCTTTAATGAATGAAATTCTAATGGACTAGATTTTTTGCATGCAATTGTAGCTATTATCATTGTACATGATGCATGGAACTTTCTTCTTGTAAAGTTGTTTAAATTTATTTTCCTTGGAGATTTTCAACGAGAGGTTCCTAATGCCCATTTATGCATCAAAAGTGCTTAACCATGATTGACCCATAATTATGGGGAAGTAGCCTTTCCAATTTTCTATCTTGATCACCAAACGTCAGTAGGATAGGACCACCCATAAATTGTAGTCACAATGTCCTCTACTAATCCCAAAGGGATAGTAATTGACTAGTCTACTAATTCTAAATAGATATTTCTCTTCTTTAGAATGCTAGGTTCTAAGCCTTATACATGCCATAGGAGATGAGATTAACACCAAAACTAGAATCAAGAAGAGGCTTGAATGGCTCATGTCCAATGATCTATAAGTAAATAAGAGGACTTCTCAAGTTAGATCACTTTATGGGAAGACTTCCAACCATGATTCAATCAGAGACAACATGAGTTAAAATCACAGTGTAGATCTAAGGTGGCATCTAAATGTGTTTGATGCAAATGTTAAGGATGCTAGAGATATGGAGCAACTAGTCACATTAGGTTGTAAGGGTTTGGTAGGACTGTTGGATTAAAAAAATGGTCATTTATTAAATCTACAGTTTGAACCACTTGGCTGGAAGGTCAGTTATAAATTTATAGCCCTTGTAGCATTTCATTGCTGCACCTATGAGGAAATTTTTCTCTACATAGATGGAGTAGGAGATTATAAGGTTAAGGGTGGAGGGATGTGAGCAAAAAGATGTGAAGCATGGTAAGAATATGGGGGCTCCCCTTAAGTAGATGATGAATGAATTTGATGGTACTATGAAGGATAATAGTGATATTGTAATGAGGTGTGGCTAGCAGAGCCATGTGGAAAAACAAGTTGCTAAACATAGTACCCGTATGGATCTAGTTGGCTACAAGGGTGCTACTGACTTGGCAGTGGCATTCCCCATGACTACGGTTGGTGCCACTATTTGTATTGATCATATGGTTATGATGGTTCTCCACTTGGATAATAAGCTTATTGTTGCTAGTGGAACTACCTTGGATTGCCTTAAGGATAAGATAGTCATCTAGGTGCTTGCCTCATTACTAGTTGAGGATTCAACACATACACCTTAAACTCTTGTAAGTGTAACACCACAAGGAAACATTCCTTAGGATTATCATATTGACAAATGTCACATCCAACGTCATCATTGGAGTCTATCTCCACAACTTTGTCTACTATAGCAACTTTGCCCTTACCTCTTTGGTAGGCACATTCAAATTCTTTTCATCTATTATTATTGTGATTACTATTCTGCTCTTTGGATTCTTCAGTAATCTTCATAGAAATTTGGAATTTTTCACCCAAAGAGTTCCATAATTTATCAACCTTTTCCAAAATATTAAAAACATATTTTTGTATGGGCAAGGTTTTCCTATTCACCACCTCTTCAAGTGGTGACTCCTTTTCATTATAGAATTAGACCTCCCTTTTCTTGATGAAAGGATCCCTATTATATTCTTTTGCACTTTCCCTCTTTTACAACTCATCTTCTTCTTTTGTTACCTACTCTATCAACCATTGCATTTAATGAGCTCTTAGTTTGGATCACCTCCCTTGGGCATAAACCCTAAGAGTTCTTCTAGTTTATACTCTAAGCCCATCTATGATGTGGTAGAGATGTTCCCTCTAAAAAATAATCATGTCCAAGTTATCAGTGTAAGAGAGAATAATATCTATTCATGGTGGCATCCAAGGGTTCATGTGTTTCCTATTTCTAGACTTGTATTTTCCTTCTCAAATTATACACTCTAGAATATGTCTGGTATTTATCATTAAATAGTTCTATCATGGTACTCCATTTATGAATGGGTTCTAGTTGCAAGGATTGATACCAGCTTTCTACATCTTTGATGAGTATCTTGGGAAATAGGTTCTATTTCTACTAGTTATTTTCTATGTTTTGTAAGGTGTAGGCATCGTGAAAAGCTTGTAGATGGTTTTGTAGATTAGAGTTATGTCCCCCCTCAAATCTTGGAATAATGTTAATGTTCAAGTGCTTGATTCAACTATCCTTCACATGGCTAGTTGGAATTTTTATAGCCTCTGCAATATTCAACATGCTTTAAGTTGCTAGTAAAATCTCATCATCATCTTTATTTCATTATCACCAATGATGTCCCCTATTACCTCTTCATTTCTTGTGGATCTAATGATTAGTATTATTGTTCTGCTACTCACCTCTATCATGATTGTTCCTTCTACACTATTTTTTAGAACTAGAAGAAAAGGAGGAAAAAGATGTAGATGAAGAGGATGTAGAGAAAGGAGAACTACCACTATCATGGTATCTACCAACTTTCCTTTAGTTTTCATAGCCACGTTCTTCAAGTTTTTTATCATCTTAATTCTTGTCCAAGCCCTTGCCTTGACTACCATCATTACCTAAACTAGGATCATTAGATTCAAGGCCACACCCTCATCACTAGTAATGAGGGGTGGAGAATTTTCATGTTTAGAGCCCCCAAAGGGAGGCTCCTTATTGTCATCTTGGTTCAGCAAGAATAATTGATTGGTAAACAATTTTCCCTTCACAAACCCATGTTGCTTCTCCTGGTGTCGATCTCTCCAGCATTGTGTTTCAGTGGGATGGTAGTCCTGATAGTTGTAATCATGTACAATGTACTCCTCTTTAAGTGCATGGATGCTTAACTTCTTAAGAGTTTGAAGTAGCATCATGGGCACATGTCAATCGACAGGCATTACAATGTTGCCTTCCATGTCACACCATCACAGTTGTTCATCCTGATGTAGGATGAAGATAAAATTAGACACATACTCATCTAGATGAGTATATACCACCTTGCATTCTTGAGAGATTACCATCATCACACCTATGAGAAGAAGACATTTTGTAAACAAATAAAATATCAGTGTGCTTATGTAATTGTATTATGTATGAGAATGATGTTGACCTTAGGGTTCTTTCAATGATGTTAATGATGTTTACTAATTCTAGATAGCACACGTTTCAATAGAAAGAGTCCTTGTAAATGATGCCAATGATCAATGGCTAAGTACCCCTATTCTCAACCATATAAATCACAAAGCATTCACGTGTAATCTGGTTGAATTTCATGGACTCTATAGTTTTTTGATGCACTAGTTCTCTAGGAAGTAAAATGGGCATTGAAAACATTCATTATCCTCCCAACTACACTTGTGAAGATTAATGGTATGGTTTAAGTGTAAATGAGGCACATAATTTTTATCATTTTATGTTTTATGGTTTTGGTGCTTAAGATAAATAGGATAGACAATAAAGTAATTTAATGCCTACTTTAATCTAATTGGCTAACTATTGTTTAACTAGTCCTAACATAAGTATCTAGTTCCACTTTTTATATACATCCTAAACATATATAATGTTGATGGGTTACCAAGTATTAAGCACTACTAGGATTACCAAATGTCATATGCATGCTCGAAGCAATCGTACTTATGTGTTTACTTAATCATTATATAGCTTATCCTATGTAATCACTTAATTAGCTTAATTACTAAGGAACGTTGAATAAATAATTGAAAGTATTAAATGCGTGAATAAAATATTTAAGCTATCCAAAATCCTACAAGGTTTATCAAGGAGCTCATCTTTATTACTGCACACACTATCGTGCTTAGGTACAATAGTGCTTCAATAAAGATCTATACACTCAATGACTCTTGTTGTGGGCACTCAAGAAAATATTCTAACTCTTGAATGTAAAAATCACAAGAGCTTTACTATAACTATGATAAGATGATGCCTAAACACAGTGGGTTGGCATGTATTCCTAGGCAAGAAAAAATCCTACATTAGTGGGGCCTAGTTGATACAGCCCCATTGATGGGGCCTAGTCAACATAGCCTAGTCAACGAGGCCTCATTAACATGGCCAATGCACAATTCATCAACCAATATTACATGATTTGTCTTACCTTAGCTATGGTAGACTAGGTATTCTACCTTGCATGGAACCAAAAGGTAGAAACTATTATTACTACTACTAAGAAGATTCATTTTAAAGATGTCTTAAATTAGGTAGATACTACTAAGGTGTCATCAATTGGAGCTATTAAGAATATACTTATGAATCTTAAAAGTAAGGGTTAGTAATAAGTACCATATGTTTTTGCATAGGAGCAAAAAGATTCCATGGAGTAGCACCCTAATAATTTAGAGATTACCACTAATGGTACTACTATGTGGGTTATGGATATCTAACTCTAGGATCATATGAGTGGCCTAGGTCTTGAGTCCTCAATATTTATCTTCTAAAAAATCTAGGATTCAAGGGCATCCCAAATTATTTCATTTCACTAATCATATGAGTCATAACTTCATAACACTATGACACATGAATGTCTATGTAGTATTTGCAAGAATCCTCATCATCAAAGAATGAGGAAGCCTCATTTGGATCTTTGTGAAGGCTCTTAAAATGAGAGATCTTATCTTTACCCTTTCCTTTTTACCTCTTTTAATATGCATCTAGAGCTGATTATAGCTTCAACCATCATACCCTAATATCCTGAAGAGTAGTGATCATTTTTTCATCATGCATATCCCAAATCTAGTTAAATTTATGAGCTAAGTTTGTCAATCCTTTTTTTTTTTTTACTTAATCTTAAACTAGGATCCTGATTATCATGGATGTTTTAGCAATATCTTTAATATTTTTAGCCTTCCTTCTACACATAGAATTCTAAATATACTCCTTAATGAACTATCACTTTCTCCACTCATCCTCCATACTTGCTATAATTTCCAATAATACTTTAATTTGGGCATAGATTTTTTGTGTACCTAATCCATCATGTACATATCCACGTGCTATTTTGTTTCATGTGTTAAGTCTTCTACAATATGCATTAATTTCTCTCTTTGGTTAAAATTATGATTTGAATAGCAATTATCAGTTTTCATATAACTCTTCATCGTGATGTTAAGAGGTTCATGGGCTCCTTACCATCATCTAATCTTTTCCTTTTTGNTGGTGATGTTAAGAGGTTCATGGGCTCCTTACCATCATCTAATCTTTTCCTTTCTGATGTTTAGTATTTGGGCATATGTCTAAAATTTTATGTAGATGATTCTCACCATATCTATTTATCTCTAAATTGATTTTAAGGATAATTATTTGTACTAGGTCTCTCATGATGAATGTGTGAAAAAATAACTATAAGTTGTTCCAATTTCTCATGATCCTTTGAAGATAGAAAGAATTGTTAAAGCCTTGCATATGAAGTTTGGGATCATCACTGGTATACTCTATGTATGTTGGTGCATTATCCATGTTAATTTTCTTGATTCTGTTATCATGAACATGCTTCCTTGGAATATCCATAGCTTTAGTGAACTCATGATAATTACCCTAGTTAATCAAAGAAGCATCATCATCATTGGAAGATTTGCATAAATGCATGTACTAAAACTTGGAAATGATATCCTCATTTTGAGTTTAGGTTATTATTTAGATAATAGTACCTAATCATGGGCCTTTATGATGAAGTGTCTCTTTACCTTTCTTATCTACTTTGTCCTCATGCTCATTAGTTGAATGATCAGATGAAAAGTTATGGCTAACATCCTTCTCTACCATTTAATCTTATATATCTTACATGTACAAAATTCCATACTCATCATACACTCACTCATGAGCTATACATGATGTGCATTCATTTTCTAGATCCATCTTGATTAAGGCCTCTTTAAGATCATCTACAATAGCCAAAATCAGTCCCCTAGAAAATCATATATGAACATCCTTTTACAATTTCTACTTATCCTCATTATAAGCCAAAACAACCAATGAAAGAATTACATTCTTTAAATGATCAAATGTAATAAATGTCTTCTTTATTTTGATGCATTTCCAAAGATCTTTGGTAGGCTATAAACAATATCAGTTACCTCATTTTACCCTATATATAATAATAAAAAAACATACACTTGATTTGAATAAATGTTAAAATCAAGAATATATAAATATTTCTAGGAAATTCATCAATGCCCTCCCTAGCAACAATGCTAATGATAGGAGTCTCACTAGTTTTAGACTAATGGGATTTGTTACATAAAATTCAGTCTGATCCATTCATAAGCTTCAAAGATGATGTTGAGTGGATTGCTAATAATATTCGTGTATATCATTACATTCAAGAAGTATAAAAAATATTACCATACATATAATACAAATAAAATTCATGTTGTCATGGTGATAGATGGAGAAAATATTTATAATTTTGTTTTATAATTTTTATGGATTTTATAATTATAGAAAAAAAAAGATAAAGGCACATACATCGTAATCCCTCTTAGGGATAGACATAATGATTGTGTTGTAATCATCTTGGGAACAAGTGCAACACTACACATATAATATAATAACATGACTCTTAGTTACAATCTTAAAGGCTTCACAACATGTTGTACAATCATGATCTCCTTGGATAAGGTTAAATAATCACAACCTAAGTAAACTATAATTAAATGAGTATTTTTAGTGTTTTAGTGTTTAAGACATCAAGGATAGAATAAGAAAAAATAATAAGCTTTATTCACCATGCAAACACTATACTCTACATTAACCAAATGATTCTAGACTACATAAGTAAAATAGCACTTTGATAGAGTCTAGCTGTACTTGTAAAAGCAATGATCAAAACACACGAGACAAGGAAAAAAATGAAATCAACTTACTCAAAGATGAAGAGCTTTTGACATAAAAGTAAACACCAAAAGCTAAATTTATAAATTATCACCTAAAGCTAAATCTTTTGACATTGCAGCTTTCCATAACCAAGATCATAGATCATTTTAATACTTGTATTATGGTATATATTATAATTTTATTTACTATATGAGATGATATTAATAGTTACCTGAACCTTCTCAACCAAAACAAAATACCTCAATTAATGTAAAAATTTCACTTTGAACCTTTGAGAAAAATAGGATGATGCATGTACCTGTGGACAACAAATGTTGAAACATAATTAAACTACATTTTATATATGTGTATGATAAGGTAAAGAAGGAATAAAAAAATGTTCTATGGTAACAAGAAAT